>JAZGTK010002363.1:0-32281 GCA_036877625.1 Ambastaia sidthimunki | reverse complement strand
ACCTTGATGCAAGGGGTCTGGGCCCAATTATAGCATCCATAAAATAAAGAGCGCTGGACACTGGGATGTACTGTAGGATAAATAAGAACTGACATGATCATCAGTCAAACTGCTGTTAACTAAGTATTTCCATGTGTCCATATCTGCACAATTTCTTTCTTTCTCCATATGACACAAAAATCTGTTGAATCCATTTTAGCACATTACAGGTTTAAAATGGTTTAAAAATAGTTTAAATCTTTTTTTAGTTAAGCTTCTTGCAACTAATACTAATGTATTTTTCTTCAATTACCATACCAAAAGAAGACACGCATTTAAGAAACGGACTTGCAGATGGATCAATGAATCGCAAGGCGAAATGTAAGTTTTTAAATAGATCAAATAACAGCAGGAAACAAATCAAAACCTTAGCATGAATTTCTCACTTGAGATCCAACTTCTCCTTTAAAATGCACAATAGCCACTTTCGCACCAGGTAGTGAACTTTTAAAATCTTTTCAGATTCCCTGGCTTATGTCAAGTACTTCTCCTAGGCCTTACATCCGATTTGCACAAAATTTGTTTAAATCATTTAGGGACACTTCTAACAAAAAGTTATTAAAACTTTTTTGATAAATCAAATGGTTCTTGAGTAACGCATGAAGACATTAGATGGCAAGATGCCAAAAATGATATGAAGCTGTGTCTCAATAATGGTTTGCCATATTGGCATAAAACTTTGCATGTCAATGTGACCACATCCTGACAATTTGGTGACAATGTCACCTATTGGTAAAAAACAATTAAGAAATATTTATAAAAATAATTTTATTATTTTACTATTGTCCCACAAGCCTAATCTGTGAGTTACTTTGTGTGAGTCAATGTACAAGTCCGACAAATGTGGATTTGGAAACTAACCAGAGCACAGAGTAGATCTACAGCCTCCAAAATCAGTTCCTGGTGGCCAATGCGGGACACCCCAAGTTCCTCAAGGTCCTGATGGGAGATTTTCAGTAGCTGTTCTCCATTGATCTTCTCCCGTTCAAAGTTGTGCACATACTGTTGAAGGCTTTCATCAAGACCTTCAATGCAAAAAAGTAAACAGAAAGAAAGAGCAAAGCGAAGAAAAAATCAATTTCAATGCATTGTCTGAGAGAAATTTCGAGGCACTGTGACAAATAATTGAATAAACACTTTTCTTGCCCACATTTATTGAGCAATATTGAGTAATTTTTCCTCTTACAAAAGTCACCTCCAAACTGCAGGGTTATCGTTGTAGGTGGCTGCTGAGGATCCATGGATAGCCATGCAGTTGCTAAGGTGTGTTTTTTGTACATTGTTATGTAGTTGTTGAGCTGATCGTTAAAAGAGCCCACCAGCATGTCGAACTCATGTATAAAAACATACATACACCCCTAACCGTAGATTAATTAGGTTCCTCCTTCTATGTAAATCCCTGCGGTATAACCTGCATGCCAAATTGCTTAATCTAAATGCTAAATCTAAACACTAGATGGCAATGGTCAGCTTAGCAACCATCACTAATAAATCTTATTATGATTCGTGATGCATTTATCTGAACTTCCTCTGAAACATATAACATCTCAGAGGGCTGCCTGTGCATTATTAACTAATCTTTTTGATCTGACAAACCTTAGTTTGTCTAGCAATATAGTTCCTTGTGTTGACTCTGCAACAGGTGGGTATTGTGGTTCAAGGAATATAAACATCATGTTGTTTCCACCTGCCAGAGTGTGTGTACATCTGTGTGTAAACTGGTTGAACAAGTTTCAAAGGGTCAGCTGTAATTACAGTGGTCTAAATAGAGCAAGCCTACTACCCAAAAACAAAGTGAACCTCAAAGGAATTTTATGCTAACAGACCTGTTTATCTGGATTCTTTAGGGCTTTGTTAAGCACTTGTTCAGTTTTCAATCGAGAATATCTGTGTTAGGAAATAATGCATTTCCTGCTTCAAATCAGTCTTATATCTGTTCTATTGTAAAACACAGTGTTAAACAAGCTTTGCCAAGCTATCATAGGAACCAAATTCATAGCCTGATTCTCAAGCCTTGTTAACAGAAGTCTTCCGCACCCACCCTCACACACAATGCACTCAGTCACCCAGACTTCACCAAAAGTAAAGGACAGTGAAGGATGATCCTGTGGGATGAGGGGGGATGGGTGCTTACCCAGTCAAAGGCACTACTGAAACACGGCAGCTGCACCGGTCTGGCCCTGTGCCCTCAGCTTTAATGGTCTGACAGCCCAGGCGTAACCACCGACCTAATATTCAACACACAATCCAACTCTATCTTTGAAAAAAAATATTTTTTTCTTATTGTATTTTTTTCTCTTGAGGCTCCCCTATATCTATAAACATTAACAATGGCAATAAGAATTGTCTGAAAATAGTGACAGTGTTTCAGCTCTCAGACTGTGCAAGACTATGCACTAGATTGTATGAGGGTTAAACAGGGGTCATAAGCGTAGTAAAACATGGGTCAGATGAGATAGATTCATGTATGGAGCATTTTCCTGGACAATTTAAAAAGAAATTGCATTTGCAATTGCGTTTTCTATTTGTGCGTGTAATAGTTGTGACACAATTCAAATACAAATTGTTAGCATTTTCGTTTACACAAACAATGTCTGCCAAATTTCAAATGTCAAATGATTCCTGTCGCTATACAAAGTACAGCACAATTAGAACCATGTGGACTATGCTGTTGGTGGTGAATCAGAGGTTATGAATGGCTCAAGTTACTGATATTAGAGTAGAGTGACAATTTATTTAAACTGGTCTTCAAAGGAGCACACACACTCTAGAAAAAATAATCTAGGGCAAAAATCTACAATCCAAATGAAAATATGCACATATATTTCACATTTATTGTTATCGAAGCAATACATTCCGTAGCTACCTTCTAATTCGTAAGCAGTCACTATGCATTTTTTTTATAATTAAGAAATAAGAAAATGTTCTCGTGCTATTATGCTAGCCTAATTTGTAAGGGGCTTCAGCTCTAGTTTACAGTTTAATGTACCAGAAAAGCTTTGTGAAAGCAAAGATGTGCTTTTAATCCTCCATATTAAGAATTACTTTATTTCTAGAAATGCTAAAGGTTCTCAGCAAAAAGAATTTGAGAATACAGCATTACTTGGAGGGCTGTGCTGTTTAACTGAGATATCATATGTGGATCACATACCCCCCTCCACCTGTTCTTTTCACCTGTCAAGCTTCAAGGAGCACGAGAATACAGTCTTTTTTAAAATACAGTCTCTCCATGTCAATTATCCCTACAATATGACCCATACCCATACTTTAGTATACAACTCCCATTAGAGAGAAAACTTATTTACACACACACACACACACACACACACACTAGTGTAGTAGGACCCACCAGGTTCCTGAACTTTATGGAGATAATCAATATTTTAAGAAAGTAAATAAAAATGTGGCTGTGCATGTTACCAAGAAATTCAAAGGGTTTTGTGTGTGAAAACCTATCTTCTGATTTACTTTCCAAACATTAATTCACATTTATTCACCTTGCACACATTTTTATCCAAAGCAGCACTTTAGTGGGTATACATTTTATTAGTTTGTGTGTTTCCTGGGAATATATGTAACTTTATCATGTAAATGTGATACTATGTGTTGTTTTCATTTTTTTTCCCACCTATATGAGATCAATTTCCAAAAAACAACACATAAAACAATAAGCGTGAATCTAAAATCTAAATTTTAAATTATATTGCACAAAATTGAGACATGAATGCAAAGTTCCAAATCACACATTATATAATGTTCTCTTTTGGTGGTGGTGGTGTAGATCGCTCTGTTTTTTTATAAAACAGCAATAAAAATTGGCCTTAAAAAATAAGCACCAACAGGAATTGGCGAGTGGGATTTGCATGCCACTCTCCACCCCCGATATCTGGGTATACAAGGGAGATAGTGTGCACCACTCATTTAGATTTGTTCTTTGGAGTCAAGCCGTGTTTGCTTTGCTTATTTCTATTGACTGGAAATATAACGCCTTTTCAGTGCAGAATTCGCAAGCATGAGCAAACTTCCTTTAAAACAGTGCATTTCCTCAAGTGTATCATGCCCTTCCGTGCATGTGCTTCTGATCTCGATTGGTACCTCTTTCCCTCGGAAAGCCATAATCTTTGCCTGAGATGTTTAGGCCATGCCCAAGCTGAGGTGTTGTTTGTTGAGGGTTTGCGCTCTCAATGCAAGAACATATCCATCGGGATGTTGTGGCCACAAAGAAGCAAGAACCACTTGGTTGCTTCCTGCACTACCCCTTCTGTTGCGGCTGCACACAAGGGCACATCAACAAGCCCCACATGCAATTTGGAAGACCCAAAGGATAAATGCCTGCCGGGTGATGATTGGTTCCCGGGTACGGCTCCTCCATACGGCAGTGAAAGGGGTACTCGGGAATGTCCCAAATTAAGCTCTCCCAGTCATGCTCTGTAGGTGAAGGCTTACAAGGCTTCAAAACAGACTGCCTTAATCATCCATGCCATAGCTAACCTGCAGATCCATCATGCCAAACCACTAAAAGAACTGGACAAGGGTGTTTAATGCAACTTAACTAAAGGAACTGGCACCCCAGGCTAGATTTCTGGAACCTCAATGTCTGGTCTCTCGACCGGACACAGAGGACCTAGGTGATTTAACACCAGTGGTGGTAAACACTATGACTCAGGCTAGAACCCATTCTACTGGGCAGGTCTACACCCTAAAGTGGTGTCTTTTTGTGGACTGGTGTTTTTCCCAAGGAAAGATCCGTGGTCACTTTCCTACAAGAGAGGTTGACGAGACAATTGTCTCCCTCCACCCTGAAGGTGTACGTGGCTGCTATCGCAGCACACCACTACACTGGATGGGAATTGCTTTAAACGGCATGATCTGACAGTCAGATTCCTCTGCAAATACTGTTTCCAAACAGAGGCTATCCCATTGGATTGTGAATCACATTATTTTTGGGTGTGCCTGGGATTGGCAAGCCACAGGTGTATCTCCTTTTCTCCTTTCGGAGTACATGCACACTCAACCACAGGCTCAATCTAGTTTTTTCTCTCCCAAGGAGAAGTTCACTATCTCAACAAATTTGACCAGAATTTCTGCTGTGATCTTGTAGAAGCTTTATAATGCCACCCCTTCGGTACAGTTAGCTTCTCACTTTCAGATCGTTAAAGGATATCGATTCCATGACGACTTGCTCAGGCACACTGTGCTTGCTGGCAGCTGCGCCACCTAAGTCCATAGCATGCTTCAGCTGTTGTGGCACTAAGTATTGGGGACCCTAGTGTCACTACAACACAACGTTGAGTGAGCAAGAGAATGTCTCTGTTACGCATGTAACCTCTGTTCCCTGATGATGGCAAATCCCAGACAATTGCAGGTAATCTAACATTATATAGTTAGTTAACAATAACGAGTTTTGCCACGGCAAGCACTACCCACGGCAAGCACTACTCAATTTTCTTTAAAGAATGTAGCATCTAGTTACCTGCTATTGTTCGGAATTTGCCCGCTAGTGGTTATCTATCTTTACGCGTAAGCTCTTTTTTGCCAATTTTTTTAACCCAGCCAGACACAGTGTGCAAAGCATCATTGTTTAGAATATCAATTAAGAATATGTAAAAGTAAGTAAGAATAACAAAAATCCAAATCAAAAACAAACATTTATACACACACACAGGCTACAATTAGAAAATAAAAAAGTCACAGATAAATAATGAAACATTTTGCTTTAAAATCTTTATTGTTTTTAAGTTTCTTGTTTTGTGTTTTGATGTTTAAAATGTTTTAATGTACGTAATGAAATCAGCATTTTAAATGGTAATATAAAATGCTTTTAAGCTACTCCTGTCTTATGAATGTAAAACTTTGCTAAAATAAGATATAAATGTAATTTTGTTTTGTCTAGTTGATGGGGTAGAGGAGGAGCTGTCAATTTAAAACTTGTGGACCAATTGTGGAGTTGAAAGCCACCCAGATTCACATGAAATTTGAACTGCGACATTTGAGAAACAAGCTCATACCATGAAAACAAGAGTAAAAGGAAAAACAGAAAAAGCATACAATGAGCTTAACAATTGAAAATATGAGCTAAAGAGCATGTCAGAGAGCCAGAATAAGTAAAATATTATTTTGTGTGTGATTTGGAAAACGTGCATTCATGTCTCAGTTTTGTGCATTTTAAAACATTTTTATTTTAAATGTTTAAATTTTAGATTCACACTTATTTTTTGATTTGCGCTTATTATTTTTTGATCCATGACTGCAAACTTTAGGCAGTAAATTTATCCCAGACACCACCATAAAACAAATTGTGTTTTAGAGTTTTTGAAATATTAAACTATTTCAATGGTGATTTGATGGTTTGATAACACAGATCCTATGTCATTAAAAACTTAAGAAATAAGCATCACAAGAGAGCACCATAATAACTGAATAATAATTGAATAATAACAAAAACATTAATAATATATTAAATTAATGTTAAATAAAAAATAATTCTGAAAAGAGAATACAGAATATAAAACAGCAGAATATCTAATAAACAGCTTTAAGATTAAAAACTGATGTCAATACGATATATTATGAGCCAGGCCTCTTGCTCTGACTTTCTTGGCAGATTCACTGGTTCAACGACACTTCAGAAAACCCTTCATTTTGTATGTTTTTGACACAGACACTCAAGGAAGCATCAAGGAATGCCAGAGCTGTATGAAATATTTGTGTGATCTAAAGATAATAATTCCTGGAATAACTTTGTATGGTAACACATGACGCAACAGTGTGGCTTGGATCATATTTTAAATAAATATGGGGTAATTACACAATTGTATAGGCCTGCTGATGTTTATTCTATACCCTCTTCATTCAAAAGACTTTGATGTGCTTACTGATAAACACCAACACCTTGTTGTAAGCTCTGAAACTAAAACCTGAATATCTATTCCAAAGGATGTGCCCTCAGCTCTACCCCAAAGCTACCCCCACCTCTATCCCCCAAGCGTCTCTTCATGTAAGAAGGTTCTCAGGGTTTGATTACATATTATGAGAATAAAGGCCTGTCCACAGAATAAAGGGCCTCCCGGTGGGAGTCTGACCTCCTGCTCCACACATACTTGATGTCCTCATAAGATGTACAATAGCCACTGCCAACCTGTCTACTCTATTGAGGCTTCCAGTAAACCGTTGATTTTTTGTGGGAATTTTATAATGTTTAATAGACATTGAACATTATAGGCATTATTCAATTTGTTACTGTGAAGGTATAATTAGAAAAAACAATCCTTTGTGTGCAAATGTAGAAGTACTTTACTTTACACTCCCCTGTCTGATTTGAGACTAGCAGGTTATACATAGCTAACAGGAAATATTCTCAGAACATTAGTTAATGTGGTTAATGTGTCTCTAAAAGTGTTCTTAAAGTTATCAAAACATTTATGTTAGTAGAATGTGTTTTTAACAACATGCCAATTTCTTATCTCTCCAAAATGCAAGTGCTTTTAATTAAACCAAATCATAGTCACATTAAAAAACAACACCATCAACAATTTTAATTAAACTGTGTTTTTAGTCTAAAAAAAACAGCCCTTAGCCATAAGGACATTAGCAGTTTTAACTGAAAGATGGGACTTCCTTTCCTATAACTACCATATTAAGCATTGTGACTACTATTATTTCTCTATGAGTGATCAGACACCTCCTTTTATAGTCTGTGATTCTAACTATCACATGTGTGACTTTATAATTGATTATATGAACTTAAATTCTTTTCAAGGGAACTCAGTGTTGTGTATTGAAGACACCAGCTTTGAAAGACACCAGCAAAATACTGTATGTCATCAGCTTCTTGTCTTAAGGAAGCCTGTTTGTGTGCACATGTCTAGGCTTAAGGGAAAAGAGAAGATACTAGCTGCTTTATAGCGTTAATATTAAGAAAGAAAATCAAAAGGTCCTAACAAGTTTAAGAAGTGTGTACCACCCTGCCCACGTTATATTACAGTGGGTAACAGACATGATATGTGTGTTTTGTTTGGGAGCTGAGATCAGCTCAGTGTGAATCAGTTCCTCTGAGGATGCTCCGCTTCCGCCTTGCTCTTTTTAATTCAGATATGAGGGCAGCTGCAGCTGCACCTCCCAGGTCGGGGTCCATGTCCCATGTCTATGTCTACCAAGACAGAGCGAAGGCTGCACACGTGGGGTTTGCAGCTTGATTTGTTGGAGGAGCAGTGGGAAACAAGCTCTGCCTTTTCTATCAGCTGCCCATGAGCAAATGAAATAGGTACATATATCCAATGTGCATATATGAAACCTATATTAACATAAATCTACCCCATTTATATTATAAATAAATATGACTGGGGTTTTGCCATTTTTATGCAGTTTTTCAGGCATACCTGCTTAAAGACCAGGACCAAGGTGTGGGATTAGAACCAGATAGAGTTCAGGAGCTCCGCCGAGCCACAGATCTCACCCTCAGCTGCTTTGGCTGCTTTAGTGGCAACGAAGAGGCACCTGTGGCTCAACCTATCTGGTTTTCAGGAGAGGGATAGGGCATTCCTACAGGATGCTTTACAGGGTCTGTTCAGTCTAGTTTCGTCGTCCATTTGGGATAGATGCCATGGTACAGACGTGGCCAAAGCTGCATCTGTATGCCTTTCCCCCAATAGCCTTGTACCCGGAAATCCTAGCCAGGGGTCGCCCGGACCAAATTTGTCTACTCTTGGTAATGCCATTATGGTCAAACCAAATACAGTTGTCGGACCTAATCTCTCTCTCCTGAACGGAGTCCCTTAGGAGCTTGCAGTCCGGAGGGATGTTTTGTTACAGGCTTGGGGGTTGATCTTTCACTCCCAGGTGGAAATTTGAAAACTGTGGGTCTGGCCCCTGAGGGGTGCCAGCTCCTGGATGTTGGTCTTTCAACTAATGCTGTAGAGACCATTCTATGTTCCAGAGCACTATCTACTAGGAGATTGTGTGCCCTGAAGTGGCAGCTCTTTGTGTCAGTGCTGGAGTTTCTTCAAAAGCACCTTTCTGCAGGGTTAGCTGTGGCTGCCCTCAAGGTTTACATGGCCACTGTGTCAACTAGCCATGAACCTGTTGATTAAGCCTCTATTGGAGGACATCTCTAGGTGTCTCGTTTTATCCTTGGTGCCAGATAGCTGAGGCCTCTCTGTTACATGCGGGTCCCCCTCTTGAGAACTATAAATTTAAGGGGTTTATCTTCAGCTCCATTTGAGGCCCTAGAGTCAGCTAAGTTAAGTTTCTGGCTCTTAAGGTGGCTCTACTATTAGCTCTTACATTGCTTAAAGGGGTAGGGGATTTAGAGTCTCTTTCTTTAGACCCTGCCCATTTTGCCCATTGCTTTGTAAAAGCCCGTCTACACCCTAGACCAGAATATATCCTCAATGTGCTCACTACTGCTCACAACTCAGTGGTGCTTCAGGCCTTCTGTCCTCCGCCATATGAGTCATCGGAGCAGGAAAGGCTTCACTTACTATGTTCAGTTAGAGCTTTGTATATCTATGTCCACCACTCAAGCCAGTGGCGTAAGACCTTTCAGCTCTAGGTCTGTTTTGGTGCCAGCAACTGAGGTAATGCGGTTACACAACAGCGCTTATCTCTCTGGATCACAGATGCTATTACCCTGGCCTATGAGGCCTGTGACTTAGTGTCACCTCTGGGCATTAGAGCCCATTTTACCAGAGGTGTGGCATCACCTAAGATCCTGTCTAGGGAGGCATCTCTAAGTGCTGCAGCAGGCTGGTCGCCTCTGTACTTATTTATTTAATTTTAGAATTTAGGCTTGAATTCAACTCCAGGCGCTCAGGTCCTCCTGGCTTGACTAACTTCTGCTCCTTATGTTCTTTGTACCAATGTTTCACAGCATCTAGGGAAGGCCTTCCATCACTGTGGTGTAGTGGTCATTAACGTTCCTCACAGCATCATAATGCAGTGTTGAGTTCCCTCAAAGTGATTGTCCCAGGTTACATATGTATGTAACCCACTTGCCTGCGACACAGAATGAAATAGTGCTTTCGCTTTGCCGCACTTCAGTCTTGCCTGCACAGCCTTCATATTTTGCAGGCACCTTTTAAAGGCTTTCTGGCGCACAATGCTACTTCACATGACCTTGACATACCTATAAATAGGCACGTTTTTACACGTGTTCAGACTTGGGCACGTCTGAAGCGCATCCCCCCATAGCATCAATCCATGATGCAGCAGCTTGTTCCCTGTTTCAGGAAACTGGGTTACAAACGTAACCTGAAACATTTCACACATTTCATTGGTATAAACACAGAAACTGTTTTTGCCCTGCAGCCATTCATAAACAAACCTGTACGAGCAGCTCAGCAGTCATCATAAATCTCCTCATTATCTCTCTATAAAGTAATTCTGGTGGCTGAACAGTGCAGCCACCAGGGGATTTTGGCGTAAAACATAGTACAAAGAACCAAAGAAAAAGCTCTTTATTATTTAATTTTGGCATTATTCTGTATCTTGTTGGCTGAATTAATTGTTAGTAGGAAATATAATTCTTCTGAGGAAAGTATTGTGGGTGATTATTTGTATTGTTCTTGAAGATACCATGTTCTAATCAACCCGCAGGAATTATGTGGGTTAACGCAAAATTCCTCCACCTAAAAAGTAGTTTCTATTGCTACAAAATACTTTCATAATCCCATTCTTGCAAACCTTATGATAACACAGCTAATAATAAATTAAATGGCATACTTGAATGATTTGAATGTTGATAGTTCTTATTATGATAATTTACTGTTATTTTACTCAATCGTTTTGCAAGCAGCATTTTCATACTGTACCTCCACCCTCACTTAAGAGAAAACAGCGATTTGTTTAACAGACTTTAGTAGCAACATACTGTTTTATTTAAAAATCTGATTAAGTTTGATGTTTTGTAGAATGCACTAAGTCCTCTTAATGTCCTCTTAAAACCACTCTTGCAGTAATGTTAGTAGAACGATTTTTAACATTATATATATTATCAAAAATGTGATACCCAAATTGTTATGGGAACTTTTTATGTGTGACAAATGTTAAAAAATGTTACAGAACTAAAAAAAGGTTTGAATAACGTTCTTATAAGCAAGCAGTAACACAATACAATGTTTAAAACAACCGGACATTTTGAACTAGTGTTAGGTTCTTACACTTACATGTTAAAATAGTATAAATCAATAGTTGTTTGATATCATCTGATAGCAGAGGTTGAAATGATCTTGTGTAAATGCTGAAAGGGTGAATCATGAATAAGCTGGTGTCTTTCAAAAACATGTGAAAGTTACTGGTGCAGTGAAGTCACATCCACCAAGCTGTTCTGAGTGAATGACAGCCTGGCCTGCTGCTTCATTATGACTGACTCAAACTCTGTGATGTTGTTACTCATACATACACACACACACAAACACATACACATACATCTGACTGATGCACAAGAGACTGATTTCAAGTATGAACATGACACACTAGACTGGAATTTTAAGACTGCAACATATACCATATAGCTACTTGGATACTTTTCCAGTGCCAAACTAAATAAAGTTTGTTTAAATCATTTTTAAGCTGGTCATATGACAGGTGTCATTTAAATAACTGAATGTAGAAGAATGAACAATGAACTTGTAAAATAAGGTTTGTTTTTAAAGCAGTGGCCAAATGAAGGCTCTTTGTCTTTGCTGGCACAGTAACACCCTTCCTCTGTTTACCCAAATGCAGATGCTGTACAAGGGGGATTAAAATGTGACCTTTACACCATGCAATGGGAGACCTAATTCTATTGTTTCCCTTAGAGGTTGAAAACACAACATAAGTAAAAATGCAATGAAGTACAGTTAAAAATACAAATAAATACAAAAATGCTAATTTCATAATGAAACTCTTTGCTTAAATATAAGTCAAGGACATATAATCAAAAATACAAGACAAACATCTCTATTACTACCGATACACTGTTCATTACAAGACCTGTCCATTTGTGCTATGGAAATGAATCACCCCAAACCGGCTTGTAATCAGATTTTTCATCTTTCATCAGGCAACAAAATGTCCAAAGCAAAAGACCCAAAGCATATCTAAGAACCAGAAAATCATGGAGACTTTAGGGTAAGGTCTTTTGAAATAGACTAGTAGTCAACCCCACCTAACAACCACCTAGCTAAGCCCTAATGTACCAACCACAGAAGAACAATTTTGGTTTAAATTTGTTTATACTTTATATTGGACACCCATGTTGATAAAACATTTGCTGAATATACTAAAAAAATCAATTTGGTTTCTTTAATTTTTTTAAATAAAATAATTTAGGTTTTTGGATTCTTTTAAACAAAGAAAAATGTAAGAAACGAACCTTAAGCCGGTGTCAAATAAAAACAAGCACTTGTTCTATGTTTTATTGGTCTCTATGTAAATGATGATGGTCAGAAAACTTTGCAAAGATCTGTACTGCTGCTCCTTTCATCTGCCCACTTTTGTGTTTAAAGGCATTCCATTTGTTCCCAAGGATTAGCAATCTGGAGCAACAGAGACCGTCATGTCCCGTCCATCTTTCTGCCTGGCTAGGCACCCATGAAGCGGCAGTGAACTATGCATGCAATGCCACCTGAGTTGCATTTCTCCCACTGTCTACAGCTGCATGTTTGTAGAAATCACTGCTTGTATGGCAATCAGTGACCAAAATACTAAGCCCTTATGATCCTATGGATTTGTATCAACTATGATACTATGTGGCTCAAAAATGCAAAAGTTTCACTCAAAAGACTCACTCAATGCTGTTGTCACCTAAATGCTGTTTAAACGGAACACACCTTTATGGAAATACCAACGGATTGTCACTGAAAGCAAAGTTTTTTTTGAAAAGGTAGTTTATCTGGATCTAAAATGTTTGAGGAAAGCACAGTTAAAATCAGTTTGCTATCCTGTATGATTCATAATGAAAAACTTTTACTGTACTTGTGTCAGTTCTGTAAACAAAAAAATTCTGTAAATAAGAGGTTCTTAACCTGCAAAAATAGTCCCTTAAAATTAAAGAGGTAAACAGGAAAGGCCAGGCACCTTTTCCATTTATGCTTCAATTTTTACAACAATCCCAATAACACACCATATGGTGGTCATAGATCTAAGGCCTGCCACATGGTGTTGTGTTTATGTGAATGGAGACTACCATTAGATAAAAGCATTAATATAATTAATAACAAGGGTAAAGTCTTCAGCTTCGAATCCACATAAGTACATAAGTATTGACATCACTGGCAGCCTGAACCTAATTAACCCTGGCCCCTAAATTAGCAATGTTAATTTCCAAACACAATTTTTTTTATGCAGGTTAATAGATCTGATAGATTGGTATAAGTGTTTTAAAGACAAGACTCTGTAGAGTGTTGTTGAAGCTTTAAAAATCTCTTAATGTTGCATCAGCCATTTCCCACCATCCTATGTAAATACATGTTATGCCCAATGTAGCTTTGTTGTTAATTACGTATAACTGACACGTAAGGTGTGTCATGATTTGGAAATCCACTAACAGCAACTTTGTCACATAACAGGTACTTCTGACAGGATTGGAGACTTGAAAAACAGTTTGTAACTGTAAGACAGTTGTGTTTACAGTCTCTGTGGTTTCCACTGATCATCAACCCTCAATATCTTTAACTGCTGCTACAAAAATGATCCAACAACAGTTCATGTGACTCTGAACAGACTTCAAACTTCTGAACAGAGATAATATGACAATTCCTGTTTAAGCTGTTTTCTAGATTTACAGAACTTTCCAGTGGCACTGGACAGCATCAGATAGTGATCTGACAACGAACAATTAACAGTGAGCACTTGCAATAAACTCAAATAATACTGGGATTTTCTGATGCCAGTTGGTGGCGCTATAACTCTGACTTACAATAGCCACATCATTGTGATCAGCCAACAACACCAAACATATTTCCCAATATATTTCCCAAACATATTTTGATGTGAATCACTTAGTGATATCACTCAAAATCACTTAGAAGATGATTTATTTATTGCCATAAATTGATTGCCTTGCAATAGCAACACCAATCGAGATATCAAAAATACCTTTACAATTCTGAATCTTCTGAATGTCTTTGCATGATCCTCACCAAGTGTGGTGACAATCACATGAAATCCCTTTGAGAAATATTTAAAAATTCACAAAATGCGCTTTTCAGAAAATTCTAATAATAAGCCTAAGGAAAACAATAGGGCCATTTACACTTTCAGTGCTTGGGCCCTAACAAGAGAATGCATTTAAACACACCTTAGATAGATTATGTGCAGAAACAAAAGATCATGTAAATGCCTTAAATTCCTTTATAAAATAGACCATTCTAGTCCTAGTCCTCTATTATGATTGGTCAAGATGTTTTTTTAAATTGTCTGCTGTTTTATAATGAGCTGATTTTTTTGTAGTTAGCATTTTGTTGTGGACATTAATTTCACTCAAGGAAGAACATTTACTCCTGTAAATTTGATAAAGAAAGCAAGTCTATCCCTCATCAAGCGTGGGGGCAGAAGGGGTAGGATGAAACTGTATTCGTAAGTGTGAAATTATTCACACCAGTTTGAGCAGAACATTCCACAAATACACTCCAGGCCATGCAGCAAAAGTTTAAAGATTATAGTTGGGAAATTAACTATGTGACAGAAACTGTGTGCTTATGTGTGTTCATAAGAAAATCAGATGGCTTACCTATAAAAAAAACAATATTTTTAAAGCAACAAATTAAAAATGATGATCTAAAGGTGCTGAGAGACAAGAGGACTCTCCAAATAAACAATTGTGCATCTGTATTGCCTTAAGGGATTTCTTATAACACTGAAACGATTGGGATATTTTGTTCCTTTCTTAAAGCTGAACTGTGTTTTTTCAGATGTTAGAATACCTATCCCAGCTTAACATGCAAAGTAAGCCATCATTAGAACAATCCCCCTAATAACTGTAAACATTGGAGTGCTTTCTAAACATGTTTGAGTATCCGACAAAGCGACATTGTTTCTCTCTTTTTTTTTGCATTTGCTGTGCAAACTCAATTCTCTTCTTACCTCTCACACAATGGCCTACTTGACAGTCAACAGTCTGGATTTAAAAATGTACATTTCCACAGAGACTACTTTCCTGTCTGTTGCTGAAAATCTACAGGAGGCAAGAGCCAATTCATGTTGTCTGTCCTAATTCTTCTTGACCTCTCTGAGGCTCTTAAACAACCAGATCCTGCAGTCAACCCACTCCAAACTGGGCAGCACTTTACTTAGCTGTTCAGCGAATATCTCACAGACAGATCTTTCAAGGTATCATGGAGAGGAGTTAATGTGTCATCAGCTGACCACCGGCGTTCCTCATGGATCAGTTCTTGCTCCTGTTCTCAATATACACAGCTTCTCTGGGTTCAGTCATTAAAGAGGTCATATGATGCGTTTTCATGTTTTCCTTTGGTGTGTTATACATGCACAAACAGCCCCATAAGATCTGCAGAGTTACAAAGCTCAAAGACTACACAAAAAAATCCGATTTGTTTACTTACATCGGACATAGGTCAGAATTTGTTGCACACAAAAATCCGCACGAGATCTGATGTTTTCGTTTCTGATCTGAGCCACTTAGAAATGTGGATTTAAATCTGATACATATCTAATATCCAGGCATCCAAACTGCGTCTAAACACACATATCCGATTCACCTCGGCTATAACGTCACTGTTCCAGGACGGGTTGCCTTAAACGTCATCATTTCGCACGTGTACCGAACCTGCAATGCCAGCGCCAGACAACGGAGGCTATAAGGAAATATCGAGTTGTCGTGTTACTGATGTGGAAAGCATTAAAGCCGTGTTTATAATAGCAGCATTAAAAAACGCTTTCGCTTTATTGTTTAACTTTTGAAAAGAAAAATTAGCAAAAGTTTATTCACAATTCGAGGGCGAATCATGGCGAACATATTAGTGAATGACTGGAATCTTTTTTGGCCGGGAGATTAATGTAAAGACGCCCATCGGATACGAGGCGTAAGTGTAAACAGGAGGGACAAAAATCGGGATATGGACTTAAGATCGGATCTGAACATGAAGCCTTGCAGTCTAAACGCAGCCTTTGACTCTAATTCACAACTGCACATGAACAAGCGATTCAATGCTGAAAATGGTCTTTCATGCGTCAATCATTTGCACTCCTGACAGGGAATAATTATCTTCAACATAAAAGTCACGGATGGTTTGAGTAATCTGAATACAACAGTCCCCAAAACTGTGGGAACGCAATTAATTTATGCATGCATAACAATACACATTGAAAGAATGCATACAAAGGTTGTGATGTGGTTTTTCCTTGCTATTCTGTTTCTTGTCACAAACAGGACCGTGAGTTCTGTTTTTTGTTTTAACATAAACGTCTTGTTGTTGTTGTTACTGGCACTAGACATTGTTAACCCATTAGTACTCGTTTGATCTAATGCACAGGTAAACAAAGCGTTCCGCACATCTCTGCGCTGACTTTATAAAGACAGTTAGTTTCTGTACAAAAAAAACACCAACATCTCAGTTAAAAGTTGTAAGAACGTTTCCCTAAGGTTTACGTTAAGTAATGAAAACGTTAAAACTGTTACTTTAGACGTTGTATTGACATTATTGCTTGGTTACAGGATATAAATGTTTAATTCTGCAATGATTATAAAACTTTCTACCAACTACTTAAGAATAATAACTTAAGAATACGTTTTGATGTGTATCACATATAAAATTAAAAAAAGGTTCTACTAACGTTACTGCAATAACGTTTTCTGTTATAACTGAATTTTTGAAAACGTTCCCTGTCAGCTGTAATGTTATGGTTAAAATTACAATATTGTACAGTGAACTCACCTTTCATCCAGTCAACAACCTGCCTTGGGGTCCACCTCGTTACTGAATCCATGCTTTAAAACTTCAGTCCGACCGGTGGAGTGATCTCAAGAGATGGGGGTTAAAGTACGTAAAGCCCCCGTGTGTACGCGACCCAGTGAAATTAGATTATTCCCTCATTCAGTCTTTTAGAAATCCAGAAGCAAGTATGTTGGTGGCAAGCCACCGTATTCTCAGTTTGTTTCAGCCCACTGACTCTCTCGCACTCTCACATGGACTGAGCGACGCTTAACTCACGCGTAGGCAAATGTATCATGTTTCAGTTGGCGAACCTCCCCCTGCCGAACGGAGGAGGAGCAACGAGGTGTTCTGCATTCTGTACTCTTCTGTTCTGTACTCTTTAATGATTTCTGTTTCTGTATTGTAAAAAAAACCCTTCACAAATATTTTGACATTTTTTTAATTGTCTTGGTCATTGCACTATGAAGCAATACTGTAAATTTCAAAACATCCACAGCAAGGATCGACAAAATAAATGTTGAAACCAATTTCAACCACCAAACTGCAGCTAGAGGAGTAAAGTCTGTGAACAAACTTTTTATTGACTGGAGAAAGCCTAGTTTTAAAGTTAAAAATAATATAAAGAGCTTTAAGAAATTAAGATTGTAGTAGTTTTTAAATCTTTAAAATGTAAGAATAGTTTGAGCATCAATTGTATCAAAGTTTTGTCCAGAGAAAGTAGTAGTAGTATGCAAGCATTACAGTGATGCTTCGTAAGCACCACTAATACGTTTAAATCAAACAGTACGTTGGCATTCTCCTGCATCTGAATACATGTCTGAATTCTTAGTATGCAATAAAACAGTAAATGAGAAATACCCAGGCTTACTGCTTCTGCCAAGATTATGCATGATACAAGAGTATGCATCAGCTGGACACTTTCTTTTCATGAAGTCATGGGAGCTAAGAGGCCACCAATATATAAAAAAAAAACTCTGTGAGCTAGCTGCCTGTTAAACTGTTAGTAATATAGGAATCAAGAAATTTGATACCTATAAAAATTACAGTGATTACAGGTTATAATGTTGTAAATATTGTACAAGTTACATAAAGAACCAAGACATTTCCTTTCGAGGAAACTATGTGATATCATGGTGTTAACACTATGGGAAACATACTCTGTCTTGCCTCTGTCATACCTTCGCTTAAACTACCAGGTGCATGTCTGCACTATAGCATCCACTCCCAAGCATGCTGGCTGGTGGAGTTAGAGAAAACCAGAGCGGGCAGTGGGTTGACCGAAATAAAACAGGTTCACTTCCGCTTGGGAACCTGGATCAAATACCGGTGTCATTTGCACAGAAGAAGAATTTGAATGAATCTGCATGTAACTCTTTTCATGTTATGTTATTTAAGAAATTGTGTGCCAACTATGTTATTTGTATTACACTGCAGTGAGCAGAAACTGCAAATACAGCCAGTACATAATAAAAACGTTTCTGCTTAAGGATGCAATAAATCTGGGGACTTTTGACGCTGGAATTAATGGCAATGTCAGGATCATGTGGAGTACTTGCATCTGGGAACACCCAATTCTGATGGCTTGGAGGCTAAGCTGAGCTACAGTTGTAGTTTACAGACGAACCTATACCAGATTTCATGTGGAAATAAGTCTAAAGGAGTCACTGAAGACCTTCTGAGGGAGTTACTAAAGACAAATTAATTGAGAATTCCCATAAATCCTGCCCTAAAGTATGGGCAAGAACTATGGGAAGTATGAGAGGTAAAAAAACAACTATTCAGTACACAGTATATACACATATCCAGGCGAACAATAAACCATATTTCTATTATTTAAATGTGTTAAGTCTTTTTGTTTTGCAATAAAGACATATACAGTGAAGAGTTATATATATAACAGTAATTCTACCACTTTAAAGAAACTTTAAAATTTAACTGTTTCTGTGAGTAAATGGTGACACAATTTTCATTTTTCGTTTAACTGTCTCTTTAACAACAAGGACTCAACAATTTGCTAGTATAAATACAAGTGGCACTTTCTGAACGATTTAATAGTTGTATTCAAATCGATACATGTAAATGCAACATTAAAAGCATTCTGACCACAGCAGTCAGTGAGAAATACACTGACACGTTCACATGACAATAGCAGCAGTTCGCAGAATCACACAAGCACCATGACACAGTGTGGCCCTTCATGTGCTAGAATAATAAAACAGGATTCCAAACAGTTTACATTTAATGTTTAAAAGACAACAAGCTATAAGGCTACTATAATGTGATAAAATGTACAGTATAAAGTACCAAAATGTATTTAGTACTAGTTCCTCTCATGACCTTGTCTTTTGTAGTATAGGGACATGGGCATGAAATGGGCCTCCAGAAAGCCAGGGGACAAAATACACACACAGTCAATACTGTTCGCTAAAACTGCTCCTAGACTACTAATATGTCTTTTGAATTTTACCAATCCAATTGATATTGGCAGTTCCGTTTGCAGTGTAGCTAAGATGCATCTGGCTAAAACTCACAGAAAAATTTTACAGAATCATATAAATTTGAGACAAATATTGACAATACAATGCAGTGCATAATCCTGAAACTGGTAAACCTGGCTGAACTAAAATGTTGAAGGAACCAGAATTTGTTGTGCTGCTTGGTACAAACAAGGTAGGTTTTGGCAAGAGACTTAAAAAACATTAGAAGCCCTCTGGGACGGGGTTCTGGCTTTTCTTGTTCAGGTACTCAAGAACAAAGACCTGCAAGATCTTGTTGAGATTGCTGATGGAAGTACGATCCAGGTTCTCTTCATTGTCATCGAAGGTGTGCCACACCGCAGGAAATGGTGTTGAAATAAGGTGGAGAATTTGGACCCCTGTGAGAATAGAAAAATACAGAGGTTCAGACACCTCAGAAGAACATTCATTTTATATGAACATTTACCAATGTCAGGAAAGACAGTCTTTTACCGCGGTTGTGAAACGGTATATGGTCATCCAGAATGAGACCCACATGCCGCCTGGGCCAGAAGTACTGAACCTCATTAGGGTGATTCTCTAGATGACCGAGTGCATGTAGTCGCCGCTCTAGAGTACAATAAAAAGGGTGGTATACAGTAAAAATTTAAATGCCTTCGCTCAGCAACCATAAGCCATACTTTCCATGACAACAAGGAAGTTTCAGCAAAGTATTAATGGATTTCCAGCATCGAAAATCACTTGCAGTGGCTCTGCTACTAGATCTATATATACTATGATCAGCTGTTTCTCCATCTTTTTCAAACTTTCACGGTAGTTACAGGAAGGTTGAAGCTGATTGGTTTGTTCCTGTCACATGACCTGCAGTGCGCTTACGGCATTATGAAAAGCTGAGAACTTACTGCAGCATAGGCACAGAAAAAAACAGAAGAAAAAACACCATAACTCAAATGAAAACAGAGAAGACAATGCTAACCAATATTCTGTAGTCTGGAAAGCCATCGGGTTGTACTGGAGAACTGATTACCAAAACCAGGATCAGGACCTCCAATCAAGTCCAAAAGAACAAACAAATCCTGTAGAGAAATTAATTAAATTAATTAAATGTGCATACGCACTACATTTATAAGTCATACACATTACATTTATTCTCTTTTTTTGTCTTTTTGGGGGTTTAGCAGGGTATAGTCATTTTATGGTACCTGCAACATTTTAAAACACACTCCATTTTCATTGAGATATTTTTTCATTTATAAGCATACAGGTTTGGAAAAACATGCAAGTAAGATAATTAGTTAAAATGCACACTTTAAAAATATTAAAAATACAGTGAGTTGGTTTGCTGCATGTCAACTATATTTGTGCATCAATTAGTGTTTGTGAGGGAACTGTACAATGCTATCAAGCTGGCTGGTGCTGGTGGATCCAGGTGGGTGTGCTGTTGTAGCCATTCTGTAAGCCAGATGCCGGGAGCCATACAGAGAGTCTTCAGAGGTCCATTGATAGAGCGCCTCCTCTCCATCAAAAAACAACAGCTGCAGAGAGAGATCTGATCCAGAGTCCTGAGAGAAAAATCAAAGACACACATATATATTGCCACCTAATGGTGATGTTATAGAATACAGCACAAACACTGTTTTCCCTGAAATTAAAGGGATAGTTCACCCAAGAATGGCAACTGTTCCTCATGTCATTTTAAACCTGTACAACTTTTTTGATATATTTTGAGAAATATCTCAGTGGTTTCATGTCCATACAATGGAAATCAATAGGTGCCACTGTTGTTTGGTTACCATGTACTTTAAAGTATCTTTATAGTTTGCTGGAAGAGTTTTCATTTTTGGGGGAACTATCCTTTTAATATGAACACACAATTCTAAATATTAGGCCACTTAACAATCTTTGCACTAAGTAGGCTATGTTAATAGATAATGATTCCCAAAATAAGATGTAGTTAACTAAGTAACGTTTGCATGGCTTTTATTTTAAAATAGCTCAAGGTTTTCAGTGTAGCCATCTCGGAAAGGAAGTGGTAATCTCTTATACCAAATTTTGATTCATCTGAATGGCTAGCAACTCCCCTATTGTTACAGGAGCTACCTAGAGAACATTGTTATACCCTCTACAAGCTTTCAAAAACATATGCATGAAATCAGTATGTTGCCACAAATCACTCTCCCAATATGACACAATGTCATGTATGCACATACAAAACTCACTGTCAGAATGCTACAGTAGGTTGTTCTGGGTGGTTGTCAGGTCAGTTATTGGTACTATTTTTTTAAACACCCTAAACATATATTTAACTTCTAATGCATGACTTCTAGTTCTGAGCTCTAGTCCATTAGTCAGTATTTCCATGGTTTTGATGGGTTATGATTACTTGTTACTTATTACTACTATTACTTATTCTACTATACTTATATACTTATTATTATATACTTATTATACTTATTCTTAATATTTTTTCCACATTTTAGAATGAGTACGTGGTAGTGTATGTCATAAATTATACTGTAAACTGTGTGGCAAAATAACACAGACATACATTAAACTATTTCAAGGAACTGTGCCATAAAGACTTGGGTGTGGGCTCTGGGTGTAACCACCCAGAATATGTACTCTACTGTCTTCTGATGACAGCGATTAGAAACATCATAAGGTCAATAAACAGCATTGTTATGTTATTTTATAACATACTTAGGAATCCTTTTTTAAATTAATCTATGCATCATTTCTGTGTATGTTCCCGCACCTTTAAAGTTTTCAGATCATCATCTTGGGCTCTTGCCAGCTCCAGAATCATAGAGCAGGGCACAGCGGAATCCGTAGCACCGAGAAACTCCCGGCCGTCCCACTGCGGGGGGTAGTACTTGGAATCAAAATGGCAGGCCAACACTAACTGACGTTTTGCAGCAGGGTTTAAAGTGGCGATTATGTTGGTAAAGGGAAGCTGGCCGTAAGGAGTGTGAGCATAGAAGGCATCTTCAGTAATTTCCCACCCCGCGTTCAGTGATCCAAGAGTCGATTTAATATGCTAGAAAGAGAAAGACACTCAGACACTAAACATACTGTCAAGTTTAAACATTAACAGGTATTTCAACACATATTTATTTATCTAAATGGGGATTCCATAGACTTCTATTGATTAAAAAACTTTATTTACTATATTTTTATATTATTTTTTACAAAAGGACGTCTGCAAAAGGAGGTTTTGCTCATATTTGTCAGGCTTTGCTGACTTTTGGGTACAAATCTGTCTCAAATATATGATTAAGTAAGCACACACACACACTGACCTGCTGAACGTCTTGGCTTCCTGCAGATCCAGGGTAGCGGACAACAAGCATGGGCTTCAGGTCTTTCTGCCACATCCGGTCAAGATCCGTACAGGCTACTACACTGCTCAATTCACTGGAGCTCAGTGTGGTTGCCTCATGTTTCAGCTGAAGAGAGAAGAAAAAAAGTTACCATGAGGTTTTACTGATACTGCTCATTAACATTCTACAGCTGAGCTCATTTTGTGACTCCACTTTCACAATCTCACAATCGTTGTTATTGCATTTGTGTGCTTTCACTGTGCAGAATGCAACGTGTAAAGGCAATCTTGCCTCTTAAACTACCTTCCTGGACCTTTACTGAATTGTCCATTACAGCTGTATGGCTTTGGAAAACAGGTTTGTGTGAGAAACAGAATTAAGATGGAGAAAAGAGCAGCTATTTATCTTTTACATGTTCCATGAGGGGAAAATCACACGATCGAAGTAAATAACGACCAAACCTTCATTTTTGAACAAATATTCTATTAGGCTTAGCAACAACCCTTCAATAATTAATGTGCTCAACCAACAATTGCCTACTTTATCGTTTGGTATATGGAGCAACATTTGAGGTGGATGAATCATTATCATTATGTGTAACATTCTTTGCTCTGTAGCATATTAAATACACTCTTACTTGATGTACAAAAAAAAACTAAGATTAATTCAGTGTCTCCCAATACAGTCAGACAAACATATGATAATAATACAGTTGCTTAACTGTAATGTTGCAGCCGAACTAGTACAGGCATGTTTGCAGAAAAGAAATGATACACTTCATATGTCTTGAGGATAATTATGTGTTTGAACTAAACCATGCATGAAAACAGACCTGAAATGAGAGAGAAACGCACAAGGCGAACATTCATAAGGGACTCTGAAGGGCTTGTGATTATATTATATTTTATGAATAACATTTTTAAGCTGGGCAGGAAGCATAAAAAGACAAACCTAATTCTGTTCTAATCACTAATCAAGCCATATTTAAACATGAATCCTGTCCAAATCTTCCCTGACGACAAATACTATTTGTTTTTGTTTGGTCTCAAAGTCCAGTTGTTCCTCTGCTGTGATTATTGATGTTCCATGTGTTTTTTAAGCCAGCGCATTACCAATAATACAAGAGGGGGAAATAAAACATCTGTAGTTGATTAGATGTCTTATACATTGTAATGTGAAAACTTTCACTGTGAAAGTCAGTTGATCAACATAAAGGCACATGATAAAAGTATTATTACACTACAATACTTTATTCCATTATGTAACTTGCCCTTTTCAACAAATCTAATCATATGCTGAAAATTAATATTAGAGCTGCAGAAGTACATACAAATATGAATGCATTTCTACCAGATTAATCAACTTTAGAGTAAAGACAGGTTAACCCCATACTAAAGATCAACTCTCTTTAGAACTGAACAGAGAAAATTACTTCGACAGAGAGAGAGTTTTAAACCTATAAATATCAAGGCATCCTACTGGTGGATCAATGATGAGGACACTGCTGCCATAGCAACGAGACAATGGGAGACAGCTGAGCAACATGGACCTAAATGTGCAAGTGACCAAACCATCTACAAGCAAAGTCATGGAGCAATTCTCCCTTTTCTATGTCAGCTCATGCCAAGTAAACACTGTCCTAAAGACCTCTGCTGGGAGACTTTAATCAAACAGGAAAACAGACTACAAACACTCACAAAACAAATGGATAAATAAACGCCACAATAAAAGCAGGAAATTTAAATCACTATATTGCACAGGTCATGCACTGAAAGCAGACGAATATTTTCGATGGGCAGTCTTAAAGAGACATTTAAAGATTTCAATCCAAGTCTATATAAAAAATGTAATGTACAGCCCCAAAAGCAAATTTTAACACTACGTGCCTTGGAATCTCTTGTTCTACTTTAAAGCACTTAAGGGGGAACAGTTTAAAATAATACAAGACAAAGCATCAGTGGTTTAATGGTTGTTACCTTTTGCTCCTGCCACGAAACAGTGTCGCCGAGAATCAGTGTCGCCAGTAAGCTTGTGAACGGCAGCAGACGCACAAACACGGCCATCTCCTCCTGTTTAAAACTGCAGCGTTCAGTCCGCACGACCTCCCAGACTCAAGACAACTCAGATCATGTGAGAGAAAATAATCAGCTAGCAGTCCTAGTATGGAAAAGGCTCGGCTCGTGAATATTAATCACGTTCCGTGACGCTTGGCAACTGATTCGCTGAAAGGCAGATATCGGTAACTCTGTAGGCGAATTAACGAATCATACTATGCTGAAGGTTTAGCTTTTGAATATTAATTAGTTAACAGAAACGGATGCTGATGAGAGGTTACCAAGCAACGTCAGCATGTTTTTATTAATATTCATGACCACGTGGCATTTACACAAGGGGGCCAACTCTCTATAGTTAGCCCATACGAGAGTTTTTGGTACTTCGCCTCGTTTTCTACATTGCTACATTGCTTCTACAGAGTATTTTGTTTCAGAAATTGTTTAGATTAATACTCTGATACAAAAATAAACGCAATACCAGTCAAATAAATAACTAAAGGGAGAAAAAAATTCTAATAAAAAAGTATTAATAAAAAAGTACCACTTTAAAATGTACATAAGTTTTAACAAATAAAAGTTACCATAAGAATGAAGAGTGCATGCAGTGCGTGCCAAATGTTAACAGGAAACATGCTACTTAAAGTTGTAAAACCTCTGCTTTACTTTCAGATTTTCAAAACTGTTAAGTCAAACCCAGCTCTTCTAGGGCTGAAGAGCCTTGGCTGCTGATACAGTGATATAATTTATCTCTGGCACAGGTCAAGGTGCTGTGCATTTTGGTAATTAATGACACATTATTCTCATTAACATCATATGTCACTACCCAATGACACAAGAACATGCTCGGGCAATAACCTTGTATGGTAAAATGAATCCAGAATAAATGACAGAATGGCAGAATAAATAATATTTAAATTAAACTGAACATATTTCAATTGGTTTGTTCAGGGCTGATTCTATGTAAATTTGTATGTAAAATTGACCAATTAATAAATTGCAAAAATTAATTTTTCCAATAAAAAAATTAAATACAAGATAACATTACATTGCCAACAAACAATCGCAGGACAACAGTAACTGGACACCACTTCAGTAAAAGAATTGACAGGATGACAAGATTTCCACCTCCAATCAATAATGGACTATATTGTCATATTTAAAGCCCAGGCACTGTTTGGTAGCCTGCATTGTAGGCGCTGAGTCCTATTGTTTTCCTGGTGTTTTATTATTAGGGCTGAGCACAGAGGTGCAGCAGTACCTGTAGTGGTCTATTGTGTGCTTGTTTGTTTTCTCACTTTCCACTCATTTCTGAAGCATGTAACATGCTTGAAATATCAAGAAATTCGATATACGTGTCAAGCCTGGCAAAAATTAAAAGTTTTGCAGTGAACAGGCTTGGGTGTGCAAATACTTGCCATTATGTGCAAAAAGCTCACACCTTTCTTGGTGGTCTATGGGAGGGTAATGAATTCGGACTGCCAGCTAAAACAGTATTTACTTCTGAGAAAATGTAACATGTAGTCGGTTAACATGACAGGTATTATATTAGGCAGGTTGTGCCAATCCAGCTTACATGGAGATGGCACATAGGGAAAAAACATCTTATGGGATAAGAATATGAGGGATTTGCAATAACACCATAAAATACTCATAATACACAAAAAATACATACACAAAATATATACAATGTAAGAGACAACGAGACAAATAAATAATACAGTAGGGGCCTTTAGGACTATATTTATATTGCTGTATTTGCTAGGATCAATAATAACAATTTATAAAACCCTAACCTAAGTTAAATGTCAGCAGTCTCCCAGTAAACAAGGCACCAGGGCAACAGTGGCAAGGAACCAAAACTTCAATGATGTAAAGATTGAGAAAAAAACCTTGGGAGAAACCAGGCTCAACCAAGAGGGCCAGTTTTCCTCTGGCACGTTAAAGCTGCAATTTTTAACTTTCCTGGATATATACAAAGAGATGTTAATTATGATTTATAATTTTATTGATTTAAAGCTGTTGTCAAGCACTGAGGAATAATACAGAGATGGCGGCAGAAGCATAATGTTACTAATTGCAGCTATAACATCTGCTGTGACAAAGCAGGGAACAAATATAGAATTAAGCCAGTCTAGGGGTTGGAAAGTATGTTAACAGGAAGTCCATCATAATCCCACTGATTTGTCTCTAGTGGTCCCAACTTGTCTCTGCCATCATTCTGTCTCAACAAAGCTGACTACAGGACCTTGGGGAAATAAAAGACAGACAGATTTAGTGAGAGCCTGATCTGTTCTAATGGGAAGTGTCCCTTAAGTGGGATTTGAATTATAAATCCATAGGACTATGTGTAGGCTAGATTAAAGAGGTGAGTCTTCAATCTAGATTTAAACTAACATAGTGTATCTGCCTCCTGGACAGCACTGGGTAGACCGTTTCAGAGTTTGGGCGCCAAATATGAAAAAGATCTACCACATGCGTTTATTTTGTAATTCATGGTATTATCAACTGGCCAGAATCTTCTGATGACAGTTAACGTGAAGGACTATGATTAAAGAGGAGCTCACTCAGGTACTAAGGAGCTAAACCATTCAGGGCCTTGTAGGCAATAAGCAGAATTTTAAAGTTTATACGATATTTAATAGGCAGCCAGTGCAGTTTTGACAGAATCAGGCTAATGTGGTCATACTTGTTCTTTCTCGTAAGAACTCTGGCTTCTGCCTGCAGGGCAGCCACCTAATAAGACATTCCAATAATCAAGTCGTCATGTCATAATTGCATGAATTAATTTTTCTGTGTCTGAGAGCATGTCGTAGTTTTGATATATTTTTAAGGTGAAAAAAATGCAATATTTTACAAATATTGGAAACATGTTTTTTAAAGGACAAATTGAAAAGGATACCCAGATTCTTAGCTGATGTAGCAGGCTTTATAGGGCATCCATCAAGGCTAAAAGAGTATTCTAGGTTGTTCTCTGTGAAAGGTTGTTCTCTGTGTTCTCCATGTACAGGGTGAAAAGTAAAGGCCCAAGCGCTGAGCCCTGTGGCACTGCATACAGAACTTGTGATTGATATGACACCTTTTCACTCACAGCAACAAACTGGAATCGGTCGGATAAATGTGATTTAAACTATGTCAGTGCAGTTCAATTTATGCCAACAAAATTTTCAAGCCTATTTAACAGAATGCTGTGGTCAATATTGTCAAAGGCTGCACTAAGGTCAAGTAGAACCAGAAGAGACATGCAGCCACGATCAGCTAACAAGGGCAAGTCATTTGTCACTCTGATGAGAGCAGTCTCTGTACCATGATATGGTCTGAGTTCTGACTGGAAATTCTCACAGATACAGTTTAGTTCCAGGATTTAAGAAATTATAAAATGATCACTGCTATGATAGTGACAACTGTCAAAAGAAGTTGATGCTTTATTTTTGGTTAATTTAGCCACTGTATTTTAAAAATATCTAGGGTTAATGTTTATTTTCTTCTAAAAGATTTGAAAAGCAGGCAGATCTGGAACTTATTTAGGCCTTTCTGTAGTTTAAAATACTCTCCTTTCATGCTATACGAAATACATCTAGTTTAGTTTGTTTCTAATTTCGCTCCATTTTCCGAGCTGCTCTTTTTAGATTGTGGGTATGCTCATTATACCAGGTTGTTGGACTGCTGTCCTTTATCTTCTTTAAGCATAATTGAGCAACTTTGTTTAAGGTGTTGGAAAGAGAGAGTTAATGTTTTTTAATGTAATCACAGTTTTTAAAGTTATCTGTTGTGCTAACAAATTAAGACAGTTCAGGTAGATTGTTGATAAAACAACCTTCAGAGGCAGCAGTTATTGTTCTACTGTATTTGTAGCAAGCAGCTGATTTTGCAATCATGGGTAAATGTATTAAACAGGACCCCAGATAATGATCTGAAATCTTCGCTCTGCTGCAAGATATTAACGTCATCAACATTTTACACCAAAGGAGAGTATTAAATCTAAAGTAGTATTATGATAATGAGTGGGTCTTGAAACATGTTGTGAAACCCTAATAGAGTTTAAAATGTCTTTAAAAGCCAACCCCAATGCATCTCTTTCATTATCCACACAGATGTTAAAATTGCCAACAATTAAGACTTGATCTATGGACAATACTTTGTCGGTGTGGTAATCTGGTATGGCCTGTATACAGTAGCCAGTAGAAATGACAGACTTGGTTTATCATTTACACCAGATGAAGTTATATTGAGCACCATTACTTTAAGAACTCGTGCTTATAACAGTAATTTTGGGCAATAGACTAATTTAATATTATGCAATCATCTTGTTTCAGCCATGTTTCTAGGTTATGATCTGTGGTCATATCATTAACAAAAAAACGTTTTTGTAGATGGAGATCTAATATTTAGCAAACCAAGCCTTGTTATTGTTTGTCTGTATTATGTTTGTTTTTATTAGTTTAACATTAACATTGATTAAGTTGCCATTTAAATGTTTACAGGGTTTTTTGTATTTACCAGTCTGGGGGACAGACAGTCTCTATATTTGGATATGTATGTGATTAAATGTGTTGTAAATGATGTGTTGTTTGTGACTTGGGACGGCTAGCAGACGATTGGTTAAGCCAGTCTGTCTGACCTTCCTGATCTGACCTGACCTTGACTATCACTATGTGCCAGATTTCTAGATAAAAGAGCAGCCCCACTGTCACTAATGAACAGTTTTGACCACCAGAGGTCGCCAAATTTCTCTCTATGTTGTTGACTTTGCCCAGCCTTGTAATTACCTTGCTCACCTGTACCTCATTGTCTCTCTGTCATGTGATCAATTAGCTTGTTACCTTCAGTATATTTAAACCCTGCGAAGTCTTTGTCTTCTATTGTGTAGTAAACTCTGTGCCTTTTGTTACTGTTTTGGGTTACCTGGTCTCCTCAATTCTCTGCCTGCCTCTGTGTTAATGATTTTTGGATTTTCTTTTGGATTTGTTCGCAAAGTATGAATTTCATTGCACAGGGAACTGTGCATATGACAAAGACTTTGACTTTTTAGCTTATTCAAAATGCCCTAAAATAAAAGTATACCTTAACTCAAAAAATACTTTTGAGAACATCATGTTAAATGCATTTCATTATTACTCTCTCTGATGTTACTTTGTGATTTAATTGCCAACCCTCAAAAAGGTGAAACCTTGTAACCGTCATTGTCATGCTAATGCACAGCCATTTTGCCCTGACAGCACTGATATCATGTCTCCTGTTTTTCACCATTACACAATTTGCCACAAATTTTACTGGCCCCTCAAGCCTTGTTGTTTTCCTGGCCCTGTGCAGAGTTGCACCACAGAGCCCTATAGTGATTGGGAATGTGATGTCAGCAACGCAATGCATGCTGGGACACGGCAGCTGCAATTTATACTGTTTAGTATTGGAAGTAATGTTGATGTTTGTATTATATTGCTAAAAACATAATAAAATATTTTTAAACATATTAAAACGCTTGCTTTGTAATTAACTGCCTTAACCACACTCTCAACCAGCATGGAAAACGTATCTCAAATGGATTGTTAAAAAACATAAAATAAAACATATTGTCTATATATGAACAGCATATTCTGCATTATCAGCATTATTCTTGTGGCATACCATCTGTTACCGTAATAAATTATAAAACTATGTAAATTCTTTATCTTTTTATTGTTTCAAAAGTGTATCAAAAGTTAAATACAAAAAAACCATTGCATCTAAAAGTCCATTGTTACTGTAATGCAAATAGCCTACAACAGGTGTATGATGTAAAGTGGTGACGTGACCCTCAAATATTATGAACACGGATATCAAGGCAATAAATAAAAAAGTTAAACAGAAAACTAAAATTAAAACTTATTAAACTTAAACGTTCTGTGTTACTGTACTGCAACCAGGTGTAACACATAACATTAAAGTTTTTGTGTTCATACAGATTGAGCTCTTTGAATTCCTTAATTATTTCAAAGAACCACACATTGCCACAAATGCTTTTTTAAGATTTTCATTATACCATTTTTCATAATAAGTGAAAAAAAGTATGTATCTCTGTATTTTTTAATTTGTGCATCAAAACATGTTAAATAGAAAAAAAACATTGCATTTCAAATTGAGTACTGCAATGTATAATGTATATACAACAGATGCAAGATGTAAAGCAGCGGTGTAATCTTTAAGTATTAACAATGCAGATAGGCATTGAAGTGAAATTTGTGTTGATTTCTTAAATCTTTCTCTTGCATGCATATACAACAGACGTCAGGCTGTATCTTTGCAAAGCTTTTGTGTGTTGATTTTGTGAATGTCATTGTTAAATGAATGTCTATTTAAATCATAATATCATACATTTAATGGTGCTAATGTTCCTGAACCCTGTTATTGCCTGTTGTGAATAATATGCTTGTAAGTTCAAGTTTACAAATGCTTTTTTGCATTTGTATAATTGTGTAGGTTAAAGTTCACAAATGCTGTTAATATGTGGAAAATAGGGCATTCTGAGGTAACATGCTAAGTTTCATCAATGTCTAAAAAAGCAGGATTAATAGTTCATTTGAAATAATTTACCTTTTTGTCTCCTATGTGTAGCCTGCAGTTTATATTTTGACCACAGTAGGTCAGGGGTATTCAAAGAAACTTCTAATAGGTTCAGTCTCTGTTTAATTCCAAGCAGAGACCCAGTCAATACTCCTCTTAAAAGGAAATAAATAAATAATTTGCAAAATGAGCCCAGTTGGATATGTATATTACAGTATAGTTTTATCAGACCATTTAGTTTACATTTAAGTACCCACAGTATGTATGAAACAGAAGGCCTGTGCAAAGATATTGAAAGTTTTGAGGCTTTAGGATTGGCCTCTTAAAAGAAGTCTGAGTTATATTGTAATATTTTAAAATAAAAAACTACTAACAACATATGTTTTTGTTTCAACGTCATATTAGGGGTATCGCACTGCCTTTCTGCTAGTAAGTTTAGAGCAGTGGTTTAATTTTCTGTTGTGATTATGAGAAATGTCACTTATTCCCGCTATGTCATCAGGTCATTCCTGCTACATTAAGAAAAGTCGCAGTAACTTGCATCATCAAGAAAAAAAGCTGAACAATGTACAAAATACAAAAATACATTTTTTACATTGTCTCATCACATTAAGATAAATATATATACACACACACACACACACACAAATGCAGCATGTCTTTGGTGAAGAAGCAGAGATCAGATGGGGTTAAAATGAAGAGCATTTGCCCCTAGATAAAGATATTACAAGATCTAACCTAAATGTCCCTGGGCACGTGATATGTACAGCTGCGTTGCGTAGACACACTGCTCATTTTAAACTACAGAAATGGTCAAATGTTTTTGTCTGCAGGGATAGAACGAAGCAGAGGTATAAATCCTGATCATGGTTCACCAGTTGATGATCACTGCAATCGATCTGGTTAACACCATATTTTCTTGTAACCTCAAATCACTTGCTTTATCTCCACTTAAGATTTAGTGTAATCCTAATTTACTC
>JAZGTK010002362.1:0-32285 GCA_036877625.1 Ambastaia sidthimunki | reverse complement strand
AAAAAAATCTAACTGAGGTGTGTGATAATTTGTGTCTGTGAGATACTTTCTCAGAATGAAAACCTTGGGCTTTATTTGTGACCTCAGAAAACATGTAAACGCACCAAGCAAAACAAAAAGTTTTTATTTGTAAGTGTGTGTGTGTGTGTGGAGGGGTCCATTTGGCCCTTTAACATGTGAATGAAGTGAGAGCGTGTGTGAAGGGAACAGGGCAGTGGAAACTTTGCTGTGTGTGTGTGTTACAGTGGACGACACCCAGCGTTCTGTGTTCTGACACGAGCACCGGGTCACATCTCTGGTGACTGGAGGGCGAGAGGTCTGTTGCGTTCTGATCAGCCCTGAGGGAGGTGATTAACCCCGGATATTTTAAATCATCTCGGTTTCCTCTGGAGGATAGTGTCATCCTTAAAAGCGGTTTCTTGTGGGCCTTAATTTCCTAGACGCTAATTTTACATTTTGATGTAGGAACTTGCGCAGATTTTGCCCTTTAAACAAACTTCAGTGGTTGTTTTCATGTTGGCATTTGTTGCTTTGGAAACGTATTGGGAAGGCTTATCAAGGGCACAGGAGTTGAGTCAGGCTTTTCAGCAGTTTCCTGTGTAGGTGTGCTCATGCATTTCATACCAGACAAACCTTTCGCAGTCACTGCCAAATTACCACACGGGCGATGCGTTCCCGCTCCACTCTCTGAATCAGAACCAGCCGCATTATAGCTGCATCTTCCGCATGGCATTTTAAGAATTGCATTAGCTTTAGCTTGAATTGCATGTTCTGAACTACAATTTCTGAGGGAAACGGAATGGTCATTGCTGTTTGGTTGCTATGGTGATTTTAGCACGTTGCTAGGGTAGTTACTAAGATGTTAGTATGTGGTTGCTGAGGTGTTGGGTAAGTGCTTACCAACCAAAGTCGAAAGAGCCCATCCTTGAGTTTCTGAGATATTCTGGTCCCAAAATATGGCCTTGGTTGCTTTTTCAGGGTAAGTCTATGGCAGTGCTCTCCAACCAGGAGGCTGGGGCCCACTAGGAGGCCTCGAAAAACTTCCAAGACTTCTCAAGATGTCTAAAACTTATTTAAAACAAAGCATTAATGATGCTTTCCGACATATTTCTTGGTGTTTGGTATTTTTGTAATTTTAGTTTTGCCATGTTTTATAATTATTCTGTAGGCTAGATATTGTGAGTTGGGGTCTTTGGATATTTTTGTGGACATTGGGGGGCCACAAAGTCAAAAAGGTTGAGATTCTCTGGTCTAGTATGTGTCACCTTTTTATAATCTTTTTAATATATGTCAAGCAACAACTGTACCAGTTGCTTAGAAATGTATTAATAAAAAAAATTAAGGTGCTTCCCTTAAAAAAACACTCTTAATTAAATTTTACTTGACTTGTTTTGTGAGAAACTGTGAGGTATCGATGTCAAGCTCTCTTTTATAATGTGTGTGAGACAAGTCACGTGACTCTTGCTCTTATTGAGTTCTCGTTGTCTCACTTGTTTGACCCAAATTCAGTTTGCAGAATGTTCTGCGTGTTACTGAACTACGACCGAATTGATCTGACACTGCAAAACTGTGTTTGTGTGGAAGAGCAGAAAAACGAGAGTTTAATTAATCTTTGCATGCTTGGTCTGGTGCATTGTTGAGCCTTGTGTTTTCTTTGTAGTTGGTACTTTTGCCAGCACAAAAGAGCTTGTTGCTTCAAAGGAAGGAGAACAGCAAACAGAAAACAATTGTGTTTTCTAAAGGTGGTGGAAAGTTTGCTTTTAGAAGGATTGGATCAATATTGAACTAAATAAATAGACATGCAAATTAGTTCATTGTGATGTGATGGCTGGTTAGTGGAGGGGAATTGTAGAGGTCAGGTCTTTAATGTTGTTCCACTCGGTGACCACTTATTCCTCCAATCCACCTGTCTTTCTCTCCGTAGCATTTTTCTCTCCGTAACGGATTCTTATTCATAAATAAAATTGATTTTAAAAGATTGTGTCTTATATTATCTGCCTTTAAATATAAATTTACCATAAGATCATAAGATATTAAACTATATATATTATTCTGTGCAATACATCAGTAAATCAATGCGTTTAGAATTCCTTTTAAAGAATTATATTACCCATAATCCTGTGGAGAGATCGACCAATCAAAGCGCTCGATACTGACTGCCCACTCCCCTGATGCATTTATTTGCAAACAATGTGGAGTTGGTCTTTCTGCACTCTCAGTGTATTTTTGTGTCTGCTTATGGCATCCAGACCTTCATATCTTCTACAGTCCAGTGTCCTCTGAACTTTGTCATATGATAGGCCTTGAGTAGCTCACAGACAGACAAAGCCCCTTCCAGTAAGAGAAGGTTGTTCTTGGGTTTTATATAGACACAAGTGAGTGAATCAGAGGTTCAGGCTGCTGCCAGGAAAAATCTTTAATCCTGTCGTAACTTAGCGAGCCTGGTGTTGCTGCAATGTCATTTACCCTCCCCCTGCTCATTATGACATCAGCTTGTTGAAGCTCCTCCCCTCCCCCTGCTCATTATGACATCAGCTTGTTGAAGCTCCTCCCCTCCCCCTGCTCATTATGACATCAGCTTGTCGAAGCTCCTCCCCTCTCCTGGCAGCCAGTCAAAGTGTTGCAATCAGGGTTTCCGCATGTGTGGTATGAGTCCTTATCTGACCGTCACCACACATGCATGTTTTGTCTATTAAAAATACAGTCTGGGCCACTCTGCAGAGGACTGGAGTACTGATTCTGTTGATCCATGTGTTATTGTATGTATTTTGCTATTTTGTGGTTGTTTATTTTGTGATAGTCAATACCGAGGTTTAAATTTCAAAATTTCAACTTCAATACCGAAGTAAATAAATATTGAAAAAGTTCAGTTCTGCAGTTCATGGCAGAGGAACCACATTGAAGCTCATGACATTAGTTTTTAACAAAAGTTTGTCTGTGGTGGTTTCAGCCTTGGGTACTTTGCGATCCACTTTATATCTGTATGTTCATGTGCAATGGTTACGGGTGTTTAGTTTCTCAGGTTTATTTGCTGCGATTTCTTCATGCAGGCTGCAGATCGCCCAAGAGGAGCATCGCTCCGTGGAGGTGGAGAAGGTCAACCTGGAGCAGAAGCTCAGAGACGAGATCAATGCAGCCAAACAGGAGGCCCAGAGACTGAAGGAGCTTCGGGAAGGAACCGAGAACGAACTGAGCCGCCAGAAATACGCAGAGGAGGAACTTGAGCAGGTAAGAACCCAGAGTTGTGTGGAAACATCTACAGTAGAAGAGACTCTCTTCTGTAGATCTCATACCTACCAGTGTGAAGACAATGACAGGCCTATCCTTCAGCCTCTTAAATACAGGATCACCAGAGACCTGTTTGTGCGTTTACATATAATGCCTGTTATTAAACAAAAACACTTGACCCAACATATTGTTTGAAAACTCAAGGAGTCAATTTTCAATATTTAATAAAATAAATTAGAATAGCAAAGCAACAGCAATAATGTTTTCAAAATGTATGTTGGAAATAAACATCAAAACAAGAAAATCCAAAAGTTAAGTTGCCTCTTTCTTTGTTTGTTGGTAAATTTGTCTTTAAATAGTATAAATATTTGTTGGTTACTTTTTACTATTTATTTACGGCTCAAACTTAATTTTCGTTATACTTTGGGTTGTTTACAAATAAGAACGTGGCAAAAGAAACATTCTCTGCTAGAGCAGAATATGTCACCATCAATTGTGTGTGTGCGTGTTAAAAATGCCAATACACACTAGACAGTGCACTGTCAATACTGACTCTCCTGACTCTGAGTCAATACATCCATCTAGTTTGTTCTTGATGGATTGTGACGTCTCCTCTGTGATGTGGTTTTGGTTTTGTCAGCTTGAATTAAAGCTGCCTGAGGAGAGACTTGGAAATATTCCCTCATTTTTTTCTCAGTGTCTAAACCAGAATTAACGTACACAAACCGTTACGGTTATTTAGGATAACACAGTCCTGTGCTGCCAAACATTGGGTACTTGCCCTTGCAAACTCTCATTATGTTCCCATTATGAAAGACCTTTCTGGATGGTTGCCAGGGCATTGCTATGAGGTTGTTAAGGTGTTGCGCAACACAGTTGAACACTTAAGATTAGAGGTACGTTTTGTCTCCTTTTGTAATTTAGGTTATCACAGTGCATTTACACGCTGTAATCATATCTTGATTTTGATTGGGTGGGCTTTCTCTTTGGATAATGAACAGGAAGTGGGTGGATGGATTCGCAGAATGTTTTTAGTGGCACAGGAAGTCATGTTCTGGAGACTTGATCTAAAGTTTGCCACACGGAACAGCCCCACAGTCTAGATCTGATGGAATGAACTAATACAGGTTTGCTCACAGAAGCTGTAATTTATCTTAAAGAGATAGTTCAACCCAAAATAAAAATGTATCCATCATTTACTCATTTTGAGATCTTTCAGGTTTGGAAGTTATTCAGGTTTAGGTAAATTATGTAAGATATTTGGGTGAACTATCCCTTTAATGAACAGGCTTACACAGAAAACTAGTCTGTAATAAATGCGGTTTCTCCTCATACAACAACAAGAATACCATCAGTGTCTCTACTCTGTAGAGTCCAAAGTACTTCCACACTGTGGCCTACTGTTACCTGATTTACTGTATTCTACTGTGAACTCTGTTTAATGCTGCAGATCACAGCAGTTTTATAGGGAAGAGTCTGTTTTCACACCAGTAACAAGCTCTGCAGTTTCATCTAAACGCTTCCTCCTACGGCCGTATTCAGTTTCACTTTGTTTGTTTGAAATCCACAAGTGGCATCTCCAGCATTGGACATAAATAGACATGAAATAGATTTGTTTTTTTTACATGGGCGCCCCACGTTGGCCTATTAAATCCTTATCACTAAGTGGGTTTTCTGGGTCAGCGGGCAGCACAAACTCCCCGTGGATTTGGGCTCATTACTGTTTGTCCCTAAAAGGGGGTTTGTTGACTCTCCGATCTCTCACCACTTTCCCCCAGGCCTCTCCACCCTGCTTGCGCCTTATTGGATGAGCTTTGTTTGTTTACCGCCATAATAAAAGATTTGATTAATTGTGTTTATCTTAGTTAGGTAGAATTCGGGTGTTAGATTTATTTGTGGACGAATATTTTGCATCATGTTCCCACAAATGTTTTCAGGCTAATTATAATACAGGCTAAGTGTAATTTATTCTGTTTTTTCTTATTAGCTTGCCAAAATGAGTCATCCAAATTAGCCAATGGTCATAATCGCATATGCAAATCAGGAGCTAAATACAAAAGGTTAATCTTTTATTTTGGGCTCAATGGACCATTTGGGTCGTTTGTGATTTTATAGTTTTTAAGATCATGAAGTGGTCTGTGTGGGCTGTATTCCACGAGGAGGTCTGTTTTGTATTTTTGTGTGTATTATAGAGTACTGTGTAGTGTTCGTTATTAGTGAAATTAAACAGATTTCTCAGGTCAATGAGCTCTTAAGGTTTTCACTCTCTGAACGGTCTCTGGCGCCCCCTACAGGTGCGTATGGCCCTGAAGAAAGCAGAGAAGGAGTTGGAGTCTCGCAGCAGCTGGTGTCCTCCTGAAGCCTTGCAGAAGTGGCTGCAGCTCACGCATGAAGTTGAGGTGCAGTACTACAACATCAAGAAACAGAACGCAGAGAGACAGCTGCAGGTGGCCAAAGAAGGGGTGAGCAAGACCTGAAACATCAACCAACTGTCTGCAGATACAACTCCACAACCTGGCATAAAAGGACACGTCTTAAAAATGATTTATTTAGACTGATTTGTCATTTTGTTTGGTGTGGTTTCTTAGGCAGAAAAGATCAAAAAGAAAAGAAACACTTTGTTCGGGACGTTCCATGTGGCGCACAGTTCCTCACTGGATGACGTCGATCACAAAATACTCGCAGCTAAGTGAGTTTTCACGTAATTTAAAAAGACCTCTAAAAACATTGAATTGCTTTTGATAACTCGGTGAGCTGAAGAAAGACTTGATCTTGATTAGTTTGTATAAGTAAATAGGTTTTTGGAAGCGGTGTAGTGTTGTCAATAAAAATCTGGGTGACAGGTTGCAGGTTCGAGAGCCACGTGAAGGGAACCGTAAACTAATACCTGTTTTATCTTTCTTCCCTTCCTCTAGGCAGGCGCTTGGTGAGGTGACTGCAGCACTGAGAGAAAGACTCCATCGCTGGCAGCAGATCGAGATGTTGACGGGCTTCACGCTGGTTAATAATCCAGGCCTGCCCTCTCTTGCCTCTGCCCTCAACCTGGACCCCAGCTTCATGGGTGGCCGCGGCACTCCCCAGCACTTCATGTCTGACGACATGGACGACATGGATGAGGACATAGTGGCACCAGGAACCCTGCAATGTAAGGGCTCGCCGGACAGCGAGGGGCCCAAGGCCCCGCCCACCAAGGGCCCACACAGACCTGTGAAGGGGGTGTTGATCAAATCCAAAACCCCCCCATTTTGAGCTTTTGTATTAACTTGCATAATCAAGTCTTTCTGAAACGGTCGTACAGTATGCACTGGAAATACTGTCTTGTTTACTTGTTGCCCTGGAATGTTTTTCCCCATCTACAGGTCTGAATCCAGAAAGGAGCACTTGGAGATATTTGTTTTGCATTGCTAGCGTGTTTTGGAAATGGCATTTCGAAATATATGCATAATTGCATCTTTGTATAGATCTGTTTTATTGTATTATATTTGATGGGACGGTACACATTGGGCTAGGGATGGGGCCAGTTTTGTATACTTACTGAGTTTGTAAAGTAATTTTATAAAGCAAGCTCAAAAAAGCCATCAAATTGCATGTCTTCATAAATGCAAAGCATGAAATAAAATTGGTGTTCATTGGTTAATGTTTACGTTTGATATTTGTATTGTTGATCCTCTTTTTCTTAAAGATCTTTTTCTTTAAGAATTGCGTTTCCAAAATGTCATTTTCAAAGTCAGGAAACTAACAACAAAATGGCACTCTAAGAATCTGAACTTTTATAGGCTAGTTGCCGTAGGATGAACTGTTCATAAACTGTTTTGATTAAGTGATCAAAAACTTCTGTTCTGTAGCACTGTGTTAGAACTTAACTTATTAACAGTCGAACCCAACCCTTGCCCCTTACCCCCTCCAGATGCAACCTGGCTAATGGGCCGCCGAGCGAGTGATCTGTGGTCTTTGAATTCGGACTGCCAATCATTTTGGAAGTACTCTGGTGGGCTACATTACCATGCCCTTCTTCTCATTTCCTCTTGTCTCCTTAAACCACTTTCTGTTAAAGCTGTATGCTACCCATAAACCCTCCTGTAAGGGATCACTGGACAGTGTCAGCACCTCACAACCTTGCCCTTGTCCATGGCTTTGAAACTGGCTTACTCTGAAATGGTGATCTCTCTTGGCCTATATGTTTTAAGTCTGTCTAGAAGTATTCACATGTAATGTTTAATTTACAAATTTCAAGATTGATAATGTTAAGCCCAAAGTATTCTTAGGTTGTCACTGTTTTGCTGCACTATTGAAAGTCAAACACAGGTCATATGTAATCTTTTGGATCTTATGTTGTTCTTAAGCATTCATCAGCCATAGCAACTCAGAAAGAACAAGGAGATACCACAACAAGACATGCATGAACAGATCAGTTAGGGTTAGAGCTTGTCCTCAGCCTCCTTGGACTTGTCCTTTTCCGTACATTTTTGAGATTAGCCATTGAGCCTGTACACAGCTGTACCTTTCTCTCTGTCTCAGCACCGAGTCTCACCTTTTAGTCCTACGTTTCCTACTTTACCTTCTTCAGCATGCCACATGTCACCCAACATGTTGTGTCAGTTTTGACATGTTCTATATTACAGATCTCGTTGACCATGTTGTTTTGTGCCTCCCCACAGCTCCCAGTATGTCACTGCGTCAACGGCACATGGACCCCCAGTTGGCCCTGGGCTCACAGAGGTTGGTAGAGAGTTGTCTCGCACCCGGTGGGCAGGAAGGGGAGGGTAGCTCGCACTCATCCAGATCTAGGGCGGGTCTTCGTCAGTTTGACGCTCTGGGACTGCCTCCTCTTTCCTCAGCCGTATCTCATCCCGCCATCTTCACTGCCTCTTCATCGCACGCTCCCCACTCCTTCTCCCATGCTCATCATGCGTCCCACTATCACTCGACACATTTCCAGCCCATGGACACCATCCCAGACCTCCCCTACGAGGCCAGCCCACAGCGCCCCCGACGCTCAGGCAGCTATGGGTATCGCTTGATTGTGCTGTGCTTGTTGTATTGTGCTTCTAGCTTGGCATGAACTTGGGACTCTGTCCAAAACACCAACACACTAGTTTTGACTCAAACACTTCACACGTTTTGGTGAATTACTGTAAATCTTGCTGGGATTGTTCTTTTTTTGCCATGATTGGTTTTACTTAACTAATGGCACTACAGCTTGTAACTTGGCTTTCCATGATGCTTTATCTCTCTTTGCACCATATTTAACATTTTTTTATACCATAATTCTTGCTTTTTAACAAGTGTTGGTTTTCTCTGTGGACAGCTTTTGATTCCTGAGGTGTGGGTGGTTGAGTACTAGCAGGTTGTGGTTAACTCTGGTTCACTTCCCTTTTCCACTGACGGTGTGTCTACAATAAGTTGGTGCCCAATCTGAAATCATTCTGCATGTTTATAATCACAAAACAGGGTACTTGGGTCTAAAGAAATGGCTTCGCATTGGCCCCTTAAACCTGCTTAAATCAGGAAAACTGGATTCTGAATCAGGAACCCTAAAGTCAAGCTGGGGGGATAGATAATGCCTGAATCAAGTAAAGTTTTCAGAACAATAAGTCAGTCAGACAGAACTGATGCAAAAGAAAACTAGCTCACTGAGCTAGCCTTACGCAGTGATGCAGTGCACAAATTTTATTGGCCATTACAGTGGAAAAGGGTTCTGAAATGAGTTATGAAGTTTTAATTAATAGCTTTATAATGTTAGCTTTCATTAATTCATGAACTGATTTAGGGTTGTACAAACTTTTGGCTGACAATTGTGTTGCTATTTTGGAATAGTTCCACAAATAATTTGAAACCAACACCATTGTCTAATGACATGAATTTCTCTGTTTCTTTAATAGGGATTTGAACCGCTCCGACTCTGATTCCTCCTTATGTATATCCCAGACGGGTGAGCAACTACGCCTGTCCTACAGTTCCAAATCCTTCCCTGTGAAGCCCACCTCCCTTTTTCACGGCCCCTACTCACGGTCCGAGGAAGGTGCCCACTCTCATACTCCCAACGGAGGCAATCGTGTCCAAGATGGAGGTGCCTCAGCTGACGGAGGTTCTGATAGCCCCATATTAATGAAGAAGTTGTCTGGCATTGAGAAGTCTGCCAGCATGAGTGAGATCCATGGCTCGCAGATGGCGATGTCCATGTCGGAATCCTCACGCTCCCTAAGCCCGAACTCCACTGAACCAGACACACCGTCCCCCACCGGACTGACAGGAGGGAAGGCAGGAAGTCGCATCCCCCAGATTTCCTCAAAAAAGAGCCCCTTAGAGGAGGACAGCGGTTCTACAGGCGAAGACACTGATTCTGCTGCCAGTCGCAAGAAACACACCTTCAAGATCTTCAAAAAACAAAAGAAATAAGGACACAACTGGAAAACTGAATTTGCTCCCCTACAGTTCTTTTTGTTGTATTGTTACAATGAATGTTTGAATTTTTCCCTCCTCCTCTGGTCAGACGTTATGGCACAACCAAATCCCGTTACAAGCTCTTCATAGAAACGATTTTTCTGAGGAACTTTAGGAACCATCGCATGATTTCTTTGGGTGGGTGGGAAAGAAACACCAGACTATTTTTTTGGGTGGGATTGTATTGCATTATTTATTCAGCAGGAGACAATGCCAGACTTTCCAAGGATTCTCTGATGGACTTTTCTTTTTCTTGTATAATCTGTATCAGTTTGCATGTCTTTGCCTTTGTTTGATTGAACTTTGAATGCTCCTAGATGTTTGCTTGGTTCTTGTTCCCCTTTGCTTAAACACAATATCCTGGTTCTTCAGTTTCTATCAACACACTCTCTCCTTTGTTTTCAAGGTTAAACAGATCGTCAACGTAACATTTCTTAATGGTACTTCGCTCAGTGTTTGTCAATGATGAGAACTGTACAAGGGCTGAACTGTTAGTGTAAAACTCCCCCTAAATATGTTGCACTATTTCTGAATGTTGGCGTGTTTGTTTGGTAAAGAAAAAAAAAACATGCTGGAACACACGCTAAAACGTTTACACAAATCGAGGCACTGAACGGATCTCCAAGGCTTCAGGGATTTGTGGGATGTGGTGGGAATTGAGCGACTAGAAAATTTGTCTAGATCATTCCAAATCATTTAGAAAATACATGGTGGTTTGTGAATATGCACATGAATGTTTCAGTGTGATTTTCGTTTTTAAATATCACTATAAACCTTACTGTATGATTCTGATTCAATCCTGAATAGACGCTCAGTGTGACAACAACATGGTTTGAAAAAAAATCCAGCGCTAAGAGCTAAATGCTGCAACCTTCACTTTTATTTGTCTGAAATTTCAAAGACTTCAGGGGATCTGTAAAAAATTTTGTCGTCTTGTATTTAAAGTGCTAAAGCCTCTGTCCAGGAAATGTATACACTTCCTCAAGTTCATATTTCAGCGTTGCAGGACCACTCGTGTGTTCTGAGGCTCTGACCCACTTTAAAGATCTTTTATGTACCTGAAAGCTTTCTGGAAAGGTGGGGATTGTCCAAATTCTGGTAGAATAATTGTCTGGATTACAACTTTTGAACAGTAAGTTCGTCTGACATCTATAAAAGAGAGCTTGTATATATTTTGTTCTTGTTTATAAAGACGTTTTGAGTAAGGTGTATAAAGCAGTTCATTCAGCCCACATAGCCTAATCTTTGATTCCAGGCTCTGTGTTATTTGAAAGCAATCTTGGTGATGCAAAATTGCTGTTGTGGAGCGACTTGCCTTCATATGGTCAGAAGTTTGAGCAGAAGGGTTTCACCACTGTGCATTTTTAGAAGAACCAGAGTTTGGTCTCTGTTCTTCTCGCGTTTTACACAATGTTCACCAAGATAAACGTCATCTTGCTCTGAAAGAGCGCTAAAAATTACAAGCACACTTTCCATGAAAAGAAAAAACAACTTGGTGAGGGATGTCACTATGCATTTCAGTCATTTTTTACCCACATGTTTTGAAGTAAAATGTTGTCCACTAACCTGGAGGCAAACCAAAGCAGCTCTGCAACAAACGTCACCTGTTTCTTCTGTCATTTCTTTTGTGGAAAAAAAATATGTATGACACGTACAAATGTATTCCAACCGATCACATTTAACTGGTATAAATTGTACAGATGTATTTGTTGTCATCTGTGCATCTTTTGCACGAAGCAGCTGTTTTTATCAGTGTGTCGTGTGCGAGTTCAGTCTGGTCCAGTTAACTGCACTTCACCGTTGATGCATGTTCTCAAAACCAGTTCTCAAAACCAGACAGGAGCTGTTTTGACTCTGTCCCCTCCTTATTTCCTGTTTGAGCTGTATTTCATTATACTGTACAGAGACAGGTGAAAAAGAAAAATGATACTTTTGCATCTTCTGTAATGTTCAAATCTGTAGTCTTCAAATTTTATGGCAGTCCTGCATGAAAAAGCAATAAAAAGTTTCTAAAACGAGTGAGATTTCATCTTATTTAGTTACATTTGTTATTGTAAGAGAGTCGGGTTGGCTGTCGAACTGTCTACGGTGGGTTTATTTCTTAAGCTAGCTTTGATACAAAAAAAACATATGTAATAAATACATACCTTGTTGTGTTGGTTGGAGAAAAAAAACATTTCCACCAAGAAATGTTAAATACATGCTGACGTTCTGTGACAACATGCCCCGATAAATAATAATATATAAAAAATCGTGTGATTTAAAGGCTGCTGGCTGTTTACCCAAATTTTAAATCAATATACAATATAAATCAATCAACATACATATGCATATATGCGAACTATTGTAAGACCAGCAACAGACATGCTGCGCTTTCCATGAGACTTGAATGTTTCTTAACAGTATGTGTGGTTTGCATGAAAGGGTGGAACTGTTGATTGTATTTACTTAAGCTTGTACACCTGCAGAACTAACAGGATGTTGTTCCGGTGTGGCTGAAGCGCTTTAATAGCACGTACTCTTGAAAACAGCAGTTAAATGATGCGGATATGGCGCAACCAGCCAAATAACGCAACAATGTGTATGTTTTGCAGACTATGAGCGCAGCAAAATACTAAAGTGTATCTAGACAGAAGTTGGTTTACTAAACCTAAGTCGCCTGGCAGTGGATATTGAAAATGGAAGCGCTCTTTTACTGGATGTGTTTACCTGTCTTTGCTTTTGTAAGTACCTCCAGTGTATTGTATGGTAACATCTAGTGAAAATTAGAGATTAAGATGCATATTAAACGATCCCAATATTTTGTTTTGTTTAAAACCAGATGTCTTTGCCTGGATGTGTCAGCCAGGCAACCAGAAGCGATCTGGCTTTTCAAAACGCGCCTGACGCGCCGGTCTCCAAGTGTCCTTTACGCATCCTCTACAGCTGCTCTAGACCGTCTGTGGTACATGTTCAGGTTCTGGTTTCCTTTGATACCGGATCTGCTGTAACCGTTTTCCACAAACACTGGATCTGCGAGCCAGGACGTACCAGAACCCGGGTAGTGACCGTGCGCTTCCCCGACTGGCTTGTCTACCGGCCCGACTGGATGATACAGGGTTCCGATTGGGTTCTCAGCTGTTTGTTGCGTGGCTGGATCGGTTCTGATGAATCTCCAGAACCGGGCAGGTTTTCTCTTGCCAGTGCAACGGTATCGCTCAGTGTTCAGACACCATTGAGTCGACCCGTTAAGCAGCACGTGTTTTGTGCCAGCTGGGACACGGAATTGCTCTGGCGAGTTCGTGGAGACGATAAGGCACAATGTGCAAAAGAAAATGGTAACGATGATTGTATGTATTAAACTTCACAGAAGGAAATAAGCTTTAATGCTTTTAGTCTTAGACAAGGCACTGTTGCAATACAATGTTTTAGGACATGAGAAAATGATTTCGTTTCGTGCTTTAAAAGTACCTCCGTATAGACCACTATATTATTTTATGTTAGTAATAATAGAATAATATTTTAGGAGAATTATAAGTAACAATTTCTCAGTGTTTCTGTTTGTATAATGAGGTTAGTTTGACAGGCAAGCAGGACATCTTATCATTGCATTTGGACCCAATGCAATAATTGGACGAACATTTTATAGTCCCTCCACAGAAGATATATATTTAGACCCAGGGCTGGACTGGGACACAATTTCAGGCCGGGAAATCCCACACCCACCCAGGCCGTCCTATGCACCCAAATAAATTTAGAAACCAAACAACCTTATTTCTTCCCTCTAAATTAAATTTATTACACAGCATGACCATCATAATAAAACATTTACAATTAACTTTTAAGTAAAGCAGATCTTATATCATATTCCATGAATCTGCACAGAGCATTTATGCCAGAAGTCCAAAGCTGCTTTTAGTCTTTACTTCTCACTCATAAATGTGCTCTAACTGCAGAAGAGAGTTAAACAAAACTTTAAAAGGTCAGCAGATGTTCATATATAATATCTTGTACCTGTCCACGATCGCAGGGGTTTCGTGTCGGACCACTTAGTGATTGTTATCGGGATGTGAAGAGACTTTCAACCAGCATAACAAAAATGTTTCTGGAAAGACTTCCCTGCCTTTAAGCTTTCACAAAACATTTTTCACTCTCTTTTTCTCCTTTTTTAAGAGGTGGCCTCTCTTCTTTCCACATTGTATGCATCTACTGGTGAGAATTATGGGATCATCAAAACCCTGCAGCCATTCAGGAACAAAATATTAGAAGGATTAAGAATCAAATCCGTACACTTTCCCTGGTAAGACGTTATGACGTTTCAGTTCTTCTGAAACTTTAAGCGTAATCGTTCTTATGATGGAAATTCTTGTGTATAAATGCGAATTTTCTTAGGTGTGCCGTGTCACTCTGGGTTTTGGTCGTGAAACCCTGCAGTAACCATCTGTGTGGTCTTCTGCACCACATTGATGCTGAAAACAATTATGCAACTCCTGCCATGTTCCTCACGTATACTGGTGAGCTTCATCATCTAAGTGACTCCTGAATCTTCATAAAACCGGTTTTTAATCGGTCACTGAGTTGTGTTTTGTCTCAGGTCAGGTTCACGTCCAGCTCACAGGAGATGCCGGACACTCATCAGCCTTTCTGTCTCCATTCAGGGTTCCTCTTGGTCAGTGGTGTCATATCAGCCTGGAGATCTTGGGAAGACTGGTGAGAGATTGGTGGATGTTTATTGATATACATGTAAACCACAGACTGTGCTAATTGCCGAGTATTTATTATTACTTACACCCTAGATTCAGTATTTGGTATCACAGTCTTTGGCTCATGTCTTTGTAATGAAGTGTTTCTGTAAGTTTTCTTTCTAACGATGTTTGGCCCACTCCTCCTCTGCTATCTGCTTCAATTTTCTGTCTTTGGAAAATCATAGTCTTCTTTTTCTCATTTTCTTTTTTTGTAGGCAAAACTTTCAGTTGCATGTGTTGATGGACACCAGCAATACGTGATGACTGCTGAGCACACGTAAGATTCTTTGTTCTGGCTGACAGGAAACGTTCTCAGAACGTTGGCTAATGTTCTCAAAGAATTGTCTGAAAAATGATAAAAGTTTCAATAACATTCGTATAGCCAAGCAATAGTGTCAATACAACATCTAAAAAAACTGGGTGTTTTGAAAGTTTCTAGAAATTAACATTTTTGTTACTAATAGAAACGTTAGGGAAACGTCCTTACAACCTAAACCTGTTAGCTGGTATGTAGTTTACATCATGTAGTTGACTGCAGGCAAGCACACAGTATTTCAGCACTCAGTGTCCTGTTTCCTCACAAAGGTTTGATGTTTTTCACAGATTTGACATTAACCCGATGCTGGACGACACACGTGGCTATTTTGTTATTGGTGGAGGTAAATTTACGAGGGGAATCGAAGGTTATTATGGACCGACTACATTCTATCGCACAAAGGGGCTGCCGTTCAACCCGGTATGAAAGTTTGCCTTGTGCTTATGAGATAAGTCAAGCAACTTTGAGAAAAATTCGGTGTTTATGAGACAAATCGGAGTGTGATGTTATCCAGATATATTCTTGACAGATTGTGTGAGATTTATTCATATGATCTTTGTATAATTATGAATAAAGCAATAATTTAACTCCTTTACAGGCTGAGATTAACCTTCCCCACATAATAACAAAGTTGAATATAACTGGATGGTTCCAGTCCTGTCAGAACTTCAAATCTGGACTTTTATTCAATACACTAAATCCCCCTCCAACATCCATTTTAAAGAGACAGTCAGGTAAGTACAGACAATGTGACTTTACCAAACAGAAGTTGTTTCTCAATGTTTCTGTCAACCAATCAGATTGTAGGAGTAATTTAAACTCAATGTTGTATTTAGGTTTGGATTGCGTTAGTGGCTTGTGTACCATTATTAACAGCCTATTATTTCCCTCTGGTTTGGTGGTCAGTTATGGTTAGTGTTTGGGTAACGAGTAGGTCTTAGGTTGACACTTGTTTTCTGAACAGGAATCTCTCCTCGTTTGTCCACTAGATGTCACTGTTTCGTATGTACTTTAATAAACTTCACGTTGCTGTTCACATCCAGGCATTAGTTTGGACACATACACAGATCTGATGGTGAATCACGGGTCGACGATCACAGAAGATCAATGCAGTTCCTTCGAATCGCCATCAAATCCTTACAGACGTCAAGCGGTGAAGTTGACGAAGCTGTTGTCACAAAAGTACGGTACGATTATTTACTTCATACAGTCCAAACAGCTACATTTATTATAAGTGTATCATATGTTTCAAATTATGTTGGTATAATGTACGATTAAACAGCCGAAAAACACATTTAGACTTGGAACCACAAACAATAACCATAGCAACGCCAGCAGCCTTAGAGACACCCTGACAACCATCAGCAACACTGTATCATAGCAACGACTGTGCCAAACAGTGGCATATTTTGTGAACTAGTTTGTGAAATTGTTTAATAATTAATAATGTCTTCTGTAGGCACCGTGACAGCTTCTACAGTGGGCCGGGTGTTATATTCTCTTGTCCTGCGTAAAGTTAGAGCAGCTGATGGCCTGGAGGTTATAAACAGACTGATGCCTTTTCTACTGCAGTCTGGCTGTTTAGGGGATAACAGAGCCCTTCATTTGTCCTCTGTGCTGTATAGCAGTGGATGTGGAGTTAGAAGACAGCCGTACAAGGTGTGAGTTTCATTTCTGTTTGTGCATTTAGCAGGTCCAAACTGACTTATGAATGAGGAAAAACAACTGATCCCACATCAGTCTTTGTAATTTGCATTTAGCAGACTACATACATACATATATACATATACATACATATATACAAGGTTATAGTTAGGTTAGATAAAAAGAGATTTTGGGTACTGGTGTAACCAGTAGTATTTGAGTTTAGGCTGGTAAGCAGGAGTAAATTATTTTAACATTGAGCTAACAAAGATATTTAATTCGAATAAAATGCAAAGAAAGAGATTAATTGTTGGGACAATGAAAATGTAATGGATGAAATGCTAAACTGTTTTTACAAGGAAACATTAGATGTTCAGCTATACAATGGGTAACGTGAACTCTGTGGATGGGCCAATATGGAGCGAGAGTGAATGAGTGTGGTTGTAACCTGACGCATTGTACTGCAGGCTTGGCTGTTGTCCCTGCTGGCAGCTCAGGGCGACTGGAGGTTGGCTCTACTGCGATTAGGACACATGCACCACGTTGGTGACCCGGACGTGACCCCTGACCTTGACCTCTCCTACGCCTATTACATCAACATTGCAAGACAAACCACCAAAGATCAGAAAACTCCCAACTCGGAGCAAGTGAGAACAATATAAATGGACTTTATTACTGTAGGAGTCCCTGTTGCAAACATTTCTGTGTAATTTTGACAGTGCAAGCTTTTAAGTGAACTTCTTTTCTTCACAGACATTTGTTGAGTTAATACGCTTAAATGATGAAGAGACTTTGAGGGCACAAACCAATGAAAACGACGACCTGTTTTACTGGCTGAAACTTCAGGCACGGAGTGGAGTCGCTGAAGCAGAGGTTCCAACATCCACATCTAATACACCTGCATCACACCCCTATAACTTCCTCTTTTCGGACTTTTGGAGATCTTTTGTAGACCACACCAGAATGTGTCACTCTTACAGTCCGTGTTGTGTTTGTGCTCTCCACAGCAAGCGATGGGTCGTATGCTGTTCTGGGGTCAGCAGGGTGTGTCTCCAGACATTCAAACCGCTGTGAAGCACTATGAGAGGGGGGCCACCAGACTGCATGACCCCGTATCCACGTACGACTACGCCATTGTGCTCCTCACGGTCAGATTGGCATCTACAATCTTTCTGATCCTAAACATGCAAATACTTGTTTTAAAGTAATAAATTAGTTAGCCAAAATTAGCTTTTGTGATCCTAAAAAAGTAAGTTGTAATGTATGGAAATTTAACTCCAGTGATGTCACATGTGGCCAGCAGAGGGCACTCTTGCAGAAATTTTAAAGTGTAGATAGATAGATACTTTATTTATTCTGTAGGAAATTCAGGAATTCCAAAGGAAATTCCAGAAAATTCAGTGTATCTTGCATTAAACAGGGACAAGGAGTTCCGCAGGATGTCCAGAAGGCTGTTACATTCCTGAAAAAAGCAATTGAACAGGTACATCATGCAGGTGTCATTATGCAACGATTTTTTTTGTGATTTACTGTAACTATTGTAACTGTTTATAACTGTAACTGTAGCTGTTCATGTGTGATACTAAATTATGTTCGGTTTTGTCAATTATGACATTATTGACACCAATATTTTGGATTATACTGTTTACCTGAACTGTCGAAACATTATTTCTAACTGTTTGATTATTATTCGTCTGTTGATGTAAAATGTAAAATGAGAATCTTTGTTCTTATTTCTGCATTTATTTGTGTGTGCGTGACTCTGTTTTTCTGTCTGGCAGGGGTTTGTTCCTGCCATCACAGCTCTGGGCTGGTACTACGAGCGGTTTGAGGGAGATTATGAAAAGGCTGTCCATCTGTGGGAGGAAGCCGATACAAAAGGTCACCCTGACGCTGCTATGAATCTGGGTGTTCTGTACTCTCAGGGCCTTTATCCTGGACAGCCTCCTGACCAGGCAAGTGTTTACAATCTTGTGTCTTTTTCTGTAAACGTGTCATTTTACCAATAATTCACGTGCACGACTTTCATATTTAACTACGTAACGTGGTTGATTCGTTGCCGTAATGACTGTGTTTTGCACCGTCATCAGTTTAAAGCGTATACACATTACCTGAGGTCAGCTCAGAGGGGTCATCTGAACGGAGGCATTTTATTGGCTGATGTTTGGGTTCATGGAATTCCCGGTCAAGTGGACAGACGGCCCGCAGATGCTGTTCTGTAAGTATATGACAGCTGCAGTCTGTGTCTGCATTAAATTTTAAACACTAGTTTTCTTAATGTTTATACCTGTGAGGACATGAGCGGTACCTACCCATAATCCCCTAGTTGGTGATATAGTACCCCTCACTCTAAACCAGTGGTTCTCAATTTACTGTAGAGAACTCCTGTATTAATATTTCATTGGTTGATTTATTTTTTTATGTTTGGACTTCAGGTGGGTGAAATGGGCATCTGAACAAAATGGCTACCTAGGAACAGTCTTAAGGAAAGGTTTGAATGCTTATCTCAAAGGAGACTGGTAATGTTTTATTTTAATCTGGACATAAATGTATTATTCTCATGCAAAATTAAAGTAATATTAATATTAATAGCATTTATATTTGATTTACATCTCTGTCCCCATCTCTCTCTCTCACTATTTCTCTCCCTCCTCACTCACACACTCTCTCTCTCTCTCTCTCTCTCTCTCTCTCTCTCTCTCTCTGTCTCTCTCTCCCTCTTTCATTGTTGCAGGATAATGTCTTTGATTTATTATCTCAGTGCAGCAGAGAGTGGATTTGAAGCTGCTCAGTTTAATGTTGCGTACCTGTGTGAACTCAACTCTGTGAGTCTGCTCTCAGGACTTGCTTTAAATGTAAATGAATACATTTACTCCGTTGGCTTTGACAAATGATCGTTCCATTATAGGGCTCAATGAATCCTGCGCTGGCGACTCGCTGCATGTTAAGATACTACAACATGTCCATACAGGCACAGAATCCAGCTCCATACGGTAATTCTACAACATCAAAGGGTCTCATATATAATGTATATATATAGGGTATTTAAAATAAGAACAGTATATATTATGAGAGGTATAGAAGTGTTGAATGTAATGCAGTGTGGATCACAGGGGTTGTAGTCATGCTTGGCTGGCTGTGAACTCAAATGCTCAGAGTTTGAAGGTGGTCTGAGGTCTGACTCTACATGCTGTTTGGATGCATCAGTACATGCGCTTATTTTCATGCTCCCTGCAGTTAAAGCCTCAGTCTCTGCGTGTGGTGATGCTGTAGCTCTTTATTTCTCTCTCTGTAGCTCTGATCAGAATGGGGGATCTGTTCTACAGTGAACAGGTTCTGGGCAGGAGAGATGTTTTCAAAGCGGCTGAGATGTACAAACAAGCAGCTCTAAAGAACGATCCACAGGTACATGTGACGGCAGAAGTCTAATCGAGAAAGTTGTATTTGAAACAGAAGAACTTGTTACACAATCTTCTCGTGTTTGGTGGTGGTAACTTTTGTCTCCTCAGGGTTGGTATAACCTCGGCCTGCTTGTTCAAGCCGGCGATTCTTTGCCGTTCAGTCTGTTTTCCGAGCTTAATTTGCTTCATCTTTACCTGACAGACAAACAGAAGCTTCTCACCACCTTGTTCCACAGGTAAGACGAAACAAACTCACCTTACACCAGCAACCTCTTATTGTCCATTTTAACCAGTGTTCAATAAACGGTTATGATTATGAATTATTATCAGAATAAACAATGCAAGTAATCCAATAGTTATTTTAATAGTAGGTTGTTTATGGTATCCAAGCAACATGGTTTCTTGAACATTAATATAGAACGTTCAGGCATGGGTGTGTTTGGAGTCATTTTATAATGGTTTGTAAACTCATCCAATCAGAATTAAGAGTGGTTTGCTCTATTTCTGTGCTGCAGATGTATAGAAACCAATAGCATCGACGCGTACCTTCCCTGCACACTGGCACTCTTCAAAGCTCACCTACAATCCTTCCAAGTAGACAAGGACACAGCAGTAAAGGTTTGTGAACATCTCCGATTTTTGTGCTTCATCTGGTCCAAAAACGCATCACAGACGATATTGTGTAATTGGAGAGAAAGGTGTCTAGATGAACGTAATGGTTGTTTAATTAGTTTAGTTGTGTTCTTAATTGCATCACAGCCTCCTGGGGAAACTTCTGTAGTTACTGTGTTAACATCATAATGATTAATGTTTAGAATGTCTGGAGGAACTGATGAGGGCTGGTTTTCACGTTTAAATGTTAACTAATCTTCTCTGGTTCCTGTAGCTCATTGCTACAGTTTCAGCAGCAGTTGGGACTTTGTCTTTTGTGTTTGGACTTTGTAAATGGAGGACAGCAGCTTTTCGCCAACCTGCACAAACATCTACTAGCCAAGCTGAGGAGCAGGATGAGGAATCTTAAAGCCCTGGATAATGTTTTATTTTATTTAGACCTAATTTATGTGGTTTCTCCATACAAAGCCCATTTTGATGTTAAATTGCATTTTTAAACATGGTTCTGGTTTTTATTATTCACATTTTTTAATTTATAATCAGGCAGATTTAAATAATGAATCCATATGACGTACTAATTTATATTCAATAGGTTACAATACGTTTTACCCTCATAAGCTTTTAGAAATGTTATTATCAGGGTATTTTTTGAAGTGTAGTTCCACAACTTTAAAAATATATATATAAATTGTTTCTAAATAAAGGAGTAATTTTAAGTTAATTCCTACTGAGGTTGTTGGTTTCTTGTTTCTGAAATGTGTTTTCTTCAGAGAGTTCTGGCAGTAGCTCTTTGGTGTCTCCAGACAAACTCATTCTTACCTCTATTGGAGGTACGGTGTCCCGGCGGGGCCACTCTGCCTGCTTCTAATGAAAGAGTGTGTGGCGTCCCCGGGCTTCTGTAGACTGATACAAACAGCAGCTGTGTAGCAAGCTGTGATATGCCCAGGGCCCCGGGAACACACGGTTAATTAAAACGCCACCGAAAAGCTCAGTAATCCCCAGATAGAGGGGGTGCACCACACTGTGTCAACTGTTGAGTCATTGTCAGGGGACGTTCATCTTACAGCGTTTAGATTAAAATAACGTGCCGGTTTTTGTAACCTGCACAGTGAATCAGCCCGTATGTGTGTGTGTGTGTGTGTGTGGTTTTACTTAATCAAATATTAGGGACAATTTGTACCCAAAAGTCGGCAAAACCTGACAAATCTGAGCAAAACATTTTGGGGACGTCCTCATTTGTGAAAATGCTGTAAAAATGGTTTTGCGGAGAATAAAATTAAATGCAGAGAGCTTTCTGTTGTGGTTAGTATGGGTTAAGGTTAGGTTATGTTGTTTATAACTAGCTGTGTTTAAAAACTATAGAAGCTTATGGAATGTCCCATTTAGATAAATAAATAAATTGAAAATAAATATTTCATTAAACAGGATTTATAAATTGTGCCAAGCCCATCATATTCCCTGAACACTATTCAATCAGTCTAATAGCTAAAAAAGCTTTTTAAATAGACTGTTTCTCTCCCTGCTGGCTTTTTAAATATAATTGCAGGATGTTTAGGACATTTGAAGACATCAAAAGGAGTTTTGACAAGATTTATGACAAGTCCCTCAAATAAGGTACAAAATATGCTTGTAGCTCATTTATTTATTTTCTTACTGGTAAATAAAAATATAAATGCTTTCTCTACGTAAATGTTAAATACATACTTTTAATTTCAGGTTTTCATTTTTTTTTCACTGTCCATTGAGAGTCAGTTTGGGACCAAATATTAGTTTGTAATTAGCAAACTTACTTAAATTTGAAGGAAATGTATGTCTTTGGCTGTTTTTGTTACAGTATTCATTATTCTTTGGTAATCGGACTAAAACATGAAGCTTAAAGTCGGTCAACACTTCTATTTATATACAAACTGATCAAACTGAATCATTTTGTCATCTATCAGCTTTGAAAATGATCTGTTTTATGATTAGCTGTCAATCATGATACAAATTGCATTTAACAAATGATTCGACATAATCTGGTTTAATTATTTACCAGAAACTGAAAGTGCTATAAACGCTGTGAAAATCCTACGAGATATTTGCAGCTTTAAGCTGTTTGCTCAGCCTTTAGTCTGTGCTGTTTGTTTCTGATTCACCAGGAGTACTAGTGGTCTCAGAAGTCGCATCATCTCCTGGGAGGGGCTCCGTGGGGCCCTCAGACTCTGGCTCCGCCCCTTCCACAGAGACATTCTCTCCTGATTTGCTATCTTCTTCCTTCTCCTCGTCTTCCTCCTGCGGTTGCGTACTGATTTGCAGGCCTGTGTTTTCACACATCACGGCTTCATTCTTATTAAAGTCACGGAAGTTATTCTTGGCCCCCAGGATGTATTTGCCCAGGATGTTGGCCTGGTCGGTCTCGCCTGTTTGTTGCCAGTGCAGTTTCTGGTGGAAGTCCTTCATCTCTGAATGTACTCGCCCAACAACCTTATTCAGCTCTGTTATTCTGTTCCCCACATCTGAACAACACAACATCAGCAGTCAGTAGATAAGACAGGGACCATGTTCAGGATAGCATGATAGCATCTCCCAGTTCTTTACTAGTACTGTTATAGTATGTACACTGCACACAGTATAGCGATTTTCTGTATCCAAAAACTTCTATTATTTGTTAACTGAATGCCACTCTGTAAGTAATCTGACTACAGCGTAGCATATACTTTTTAAAATTGATAAATTATTTTTTTACATTTTTTAATTTAAAAAAATTTAAAAAACATTTAATTAAAAAAAACGTTTTACAAACATCAAGAATGTTTCTAGAACTTTTAGAGAACATTAACCAATGTTCTGAGAACGCTCCCTGTCAGCTGGGTTATAGCTTTTTATAACTGCAGTTATATATTCCTCTCTTAGGAACTGTTTAGTGAAATTCCGCAGTGTGTTTTTGGATCATTATGGAGAGATGCGGATGATGTGACCTACCCTTGCGCTTGCTCTCCTCAAACTCTCTGCGTGCTGCTTCAATGTAGCGGTGAACGAGAGCTTTGGTCACCTGCAGGCGGTATGGCACTCTGCCCTCACCTTGACCTTTGCCATTATTCAAAGTATTGCTGGACTGTAAAGTATGAAAAGCACCTCATCAGCCAGATTTAACAGGGAAATATGAACGATCTGAAGTAAAGACACAATGAGAATCTCACCACTGATGTGATGGGGGGATATTCTGGGTCTTTTCTGGTACAGCAGCAGCAGATCTTCTGAAAGATGCTTCTACTCAGAACAGAAAGATCACGTTTGATTCTACATGAGCTGAAGTATGTACTTTAAATATCATGCCACCCACACTGGCAAAAGTACTGTACGCTATCTAGTTACTGCACGCGGTGGAAATGACCGTTTTAACGTTGTTTACTGTGTGTTCTTACCTTAAGACGTAAAACAAAGCTTTTGGTGAAGGAATGATGTTGAAGGGGGCGGGCATGGTAAGACCCTCTCTGAAGTAGCTGAGGTAGAGTTTAGAACGAGCAAATTTCCACTCGACATCTGCGTCATCCTGTGAGGAACAGCCGTAATGAAGCACAGGCACACGCAAACATGCAACCCAGGTAACAGGAAACGTTCTCAAAACATTGGCTAATGTTCTCTAAAAGTTCTTTAAAAGTTATCAAAAAAGGTCTTGCAGTAATGTTAGTAGAACAATTTTTTTTGTAGTTATATCAAAACGTTATTTTTAAGTTGTTAGTGGAATGGTTTAAATGCTTAAATAATATTCCTATAACCAAGCAGTAACATTAACACAACATATAAAAAATTTTTAACATTCCTAGAACTTACAAAATAACATTTTTGTGACATAATGGAAACGTTAAGGAAACGTTCTTACCACCTACAATTCTTAGCTGGCAAGCCATTTACTATCAAGTCTGTTTTAATGGATGTTTCCAACCAAACACAGACCCTCAAATGTTCTGAATGTCTGCAGTATCCTCTTTACAGGTTAAATCTTTCTTCATGAGAAGACCACCACACTGTTCTGCTCACCTCAATCCTTTGAAATGAGTTGGAGATCATGGCAATGAGCATGTTCAGTAGAACTATAACAATGAGAAGTGTGAAGATCCCATAGAAGACCCTTCCCACGAATTCAGCCAAAACATAATCCGGCATGTCCACATATTCCTGGTTCGCCATTCCAAACATGGTCCAGAAGAGGAAGTTAAAGGTTTCGTTTAATCTAAAATAGAAATAAGACAAATACAAGAGTTTTGAGATGGATCTTCTTAGTCATGTGACTTCAATTCAACCAATCGAATGAAACAACATTTAAACAAGTTGTTAATCACCTGCCAAGATGTGGGGAGACCACATATGGGACGTATATGTTGTTTATTCCACACAAAAATGCTGTTCCGATAATCATGAGGATGAACATAAACCTGTAGAGGAAGAAAAACCTTTGCTTAAAAAATAGCTGTGGTGGTAAAACTCATTGCTGCCTATTGGAACCAACCCAATCACAAATGAGATCTCATTAATATCTCAGATATGTCTCCTGAGAAAAAGACTTAGTGTCTCCATTAGAGTTTCAGAAAAGATCTCAAACATGTCACAAACTGAGCTCAGATTTGCCAAGTCTGCAATCAATGTAAAAAATGTATTTGAACAATTGTCTCATTTGTTTCTATTTTTATTTCTCCTGAGCAATTTTAGGAGAAACATATGAGATAAAGTGAGAAACACAGCTGAGATCTCCATCAAATCTCCTGAGCTATCAAATTAAGCTTTCCTCTGGGCAAAAATGTTAAGCTCAGACTTTAAAGATCTACTCCAAACAGCAGATGTGATGTTTACACCTCATCATGTCATCGATCATCCTTCCCATGGATATCTGCAGGGTTCCTAGAGACTCATGGGCTGGAAGAATGTAAGCAAGACGTGTGAAGCTCAACAAACTCGTGACGGCGAAGAGAGTCTCTGCAATCAGCTGAGGATCTTCCTGTTTCCAGTCCTCACGAACTGTTTAGACAACAAACAGTCGTAACTAGATAGATTAGAACATTATCTGCAGAGAATAAAAACTGACTGATGCTTGTTCTTCTTGATTTACTGTCATTTATTGTGCTAAAACTTCAAGCAATACCAAGTGAGATCTTAACCATGTTTGAGGTGTCACCTGAGTTGGTGAAGTAGTCACACAGTTCCTGAGTGCTGGAGTCTTCACAGAGGAAGAAGCCCTTTAACATGATGAGAACACGAAGAGTAAAAGATGCCAGATACATGCTCAGCACCATCATGTCCAGAATGTTCCATAAATCCAGGAAGTAACTCTTCAATCCCTCAAGCCACACCTCCTTACACTCAAACCAGAAGAAACCTTTAGACAATAAAGCCAGAATTAAAGACATTTTTTTAATTGTTATTAGACTATTAATTGTTAGGCAGTTCAGACTTTGTGTATGGTTATTTTTATGGATATTCTTTGTTTGTTTTGGCAGCAACCTACCCGCAACCCATATCATGTGGAGAGAGTTATGGAGAATGTTCTGCTTCCGAGATGCAAAATCATCCCGGTAGATTTCCATGAAAATCGACTCGGCAAGGAGGGTGATGAGGAACCACATGTATGATGCAGAGTGAAGCAGGAATTTGATTACCGGAATCTTCAACATTTTGCCCAGCTGGAAGAACAAGGTGGAATTTATCCACGTGCATGTATAACATTCAACACTGAAAAAATCAGCTTAACACATCAGACCTAGCTATTGATTTCTGACATTTATGAAGTAGATCAGACACTGTTTAACTAATACAGGCAGTCAGTATATCAATAACATTTACAAATCTCTAGAAAAGATGTACAGAATTCTTAATGTATTTAGATAAATATCTTTGCGTTTGAATGTTTTTAAACAATCACAATTTGGTTTATAAAAAGTTGCATCATTTGGTTAAAACTAGTTGCGTAAAGGTTAGGAAAAGTGTTAGTGAATGTAGAAGTTAGTGAAGGTGTAGCATTATTTCTTTGCCTTACATAACAAAATATCACTCTACTGCCACCTCTGTTTGAAACATAAAATTGCAGGTTACTTGCTTTGTTATTTTCTAACATGGATGATAACAACTGCTACAAACAAGCTACAAACGCTGCACTATTTTCTGTTTACAATCATAATGTAACTCCAAGGCAAACTGACATTTCCTGAAAAAATCGGCTCAGACTGCTCAAATTATAAATCATTATTATAAACTTACTGTAGTGAATCGTGGGGAAGGAAGTCGTGTTAAACGCTGATCTGTCATTTACTTGCTCAATAACTGATTTTTGTTCACTTTTAACTAAAACAGCTACAGACTGCAGCTTTAAATTTATCCATGAAGTGTTACTGATACATTCTGGGCTCACTGTATGTGCACACAGGTGACTCAGACCTACTTTGGACTTGGGGGCAATCCAGTAAACCAGACACAGGACTGGCATAGTGATGAAGATCCCCAAAGACACCAGCAGTTTCCAAGCAGTCTTACTTCCCCTCCATCCAGACAGGTTACCACACCAAATGGAGGAGAGCACTTGCTGACAGATGGGATGAGTCACAAACTAGAAGAGCAGAAGCAAACAGTTAGTCTCCTCGGCAACTGTCAATCAATCCGGCATCCCATACGGCAACGGCGCGGGGGTCAGATGACTGTGCGGTTGAGAGATGATGTTCGTGTGCCCGTGTTTCTTCTCAGATCTTTCAGTCTATATGGGCCGTCTGCAGCTGTAACTCCACTGACTACTTTATCAGAGTTAGTTCTGTGCAGTTCTAAGGAAGGACTGTCTATAGTTAAGTTATATAGTTTATAGATATAGTTACCTAAAGCACAGTTTAATGAGGCTTTGGGATAGTTTGGTGTTTTTAACAATCAGAAGTTGGCTAAAGTTCTTCAAAAGTTCTCTTAAAGTCACTGAAAAACGTTCTTGCAGTAGCATTAGTAGAATGTTTTTAACATACTAAATACTTTTCTTAGGTTTTTAGTATAACCTTTAAAAATATTTGAGGTTTGAATAACGATTTTATAACGAAGCAACAATAATACAACGTCTAAAAGAATGGATGTTTTGAACATTCCTAGAATTTTCCAAAATAACTTTCCAAATGTTTTTGTTACTTCATGGAAATGTTAGGGAAACGTTCTTACAACCTAAAATTGTTTCAGTGCAACAGGAGATGCTGTACCTGTTTTTGATTGTAGTTGACAGCAAGCCGAAGCCGAGCGAGGTTTGGAATGCCTTCCTCAAACGTCTGCTCATCCAGCTCCTCATCCTCGCTGTCACCTTCAGCACTGTTGAGGATGGTGGAGACCTCACTCTGGTTCCGGCACATTCCAAGCAGCTCCACTGCAAACTCCTGACACAGCTGTTCTAATGCCAGATACTGAGGCTGAGCAAACACACATCACAGCTGAGGTAATGTTTCAGAGGACCTCTAAACTTCAGTCAGTAACAAACTGGCAGAAGATTGATAAAGTTCCTGCAGAAATACTGCTTGATGATACTTCATAAATTACTGGACAATGTGCACGTTTAAAAAAACAACAATTTTAATATTTCTCTTTATTCTCAAAAGTAAATGTTGTTAGATTCTCTAGAATCTAGACTATATAGCAATATAAGTTTAGTACATAATAATATTATATATTATAAAAAATAGTATTTTTTAATTGTAACAATTAACAGAAGTACCACCGTGATGTAAACACTTTTAAAAAGTGCATTTTTGCTGTACGGTTCCATAAAGAACATTTAACATCTGTTTCATAAAAAGTTCCTTGTAGGTTCTTTGTAAGAAAAGGTTCTTCAGACTATAAAAAGGCAAGAAGAAATGTTATTTAAAGAACCTTTGACTAAATGTTTTTTGGGGAACCAAAAATAGTTCTTTTAGGGCATTACTGTGAAAAACTTTTAAGAACCTTTATTTCTAAGAATGTATCTGAGAAATGTAAGGTACAGTGTGAGTAGTTGTCATTGTATTATATATATGTGTTGTATATCTGAGTTTACCTTGAATTCTGGTTCTTTTTTGGAGAGTTTGCGCAGCTCTCGGCTGAGATGAAAAGCGCTCAGCATGGCGTCCTCCGAGGTGATGGAGAGATACGCGCGGCTGGCGATGCCTCTGTACGTATTAATGCGGGACAGCGAGAACTTCAGCAGGTCGTATTGTCGCGCGTTACGGCACTCCAGGCACACGCAGGAGATGGCGTGCGGCAGGGGAATATCGTGGCCTCTTTGGGTCAACATCATCACTATCTCATAAAGATCCTTCTGGCAGGCCAACGTTAGTGGGGTCACCCCGGGCGCGAACTGAGAATCATCAATGGAGTGGTCGAAGATGGCCATGCTGAAGGACCGCACGTCCATCTTGTTGCCTTTCTCCTGGTCCAGACGGTCCAGCAGCTGTTTGACCACTCGGGGTTGATTGGTGTCCACGGCCACCAGTAGAGCTTCATGGATCTGACGGAAGTCAAATTTAACCCCCAGCAGAAGGGAGGCCATGATGTCTTCGCTGCCCAGTCGGATGGAGAGGTTCAAAGCTTCCCTCCATAACCGATCCTCAGACTCATCCAGCTGACGAATGATCCCGTCTCCGAGAGAGAGGAGACTGTCCACCCAGGCCATGTTGCCCTCTTGGATGGCGGGAATGAGCTCCGGGGGAAAGTGAAGCTTTTTGTTTACGATCTCCCTCCAGTTATCCGACTGCTCATAGAAACGATGCATAAAAACACAAAAAACATCAATGAAACTATTAGTGGAGAAACATGTGGTCTTAAAACTCTTTACGTTTACAATTATTATCTTCATTTTAATGGCAATACTGACACTTTTATCAGTATTTTGTATCGTTTAAATAAATATAAAATGGACAAAATTGCATTTTGCTATTGCAATTGTTTTTGCATTATTTAAATTTCAACATATTTAAACAATATTTGTTAGTTAAAAAGCTCCAGTCCCACAAACTTTCACAGATATGAAACATATCTGTATGAAACATACACAGTTACTTAGTAACTCACCGTAAGGTTTTCCATGTTCTTTGGTTGAGCCCCTCAAATCAATAAAGTTCTCTTTGAAAAAGACCCAAATTTTGAGCAGCTGTCACATGTTATCCTGAAAGATTCAGAAGCTAAGACAATATTGTTGACACCTCTTGGACCTGTTTAGTGATTTTGTGCCTTTGTGTAACCCTTGTTTTTGTGTCTACTGATGTATCATCTTGTTCTGGGAATTAGCCTGTACCACCCACTCAACACCAATAACAGAAACCTTCCCTAAGGAGCACACTCATTAGTGCACAGTGCAGTACATTTCATTTAGATAATTATGATTCAAGTCCTAATTCTGTACTGTTCTGTGCTGTGTGTCGCCATTTGTAATTTATTTGGGAAAATTCAGTGCAATGGATTACAACAGTGTGTTTAAATTAAATCTAAATTAATTAGGTAATTAAAAATGTCTAACCTTTATAAAAACATGTTGTGTTTACACAAACTGTTGGGGGGGGTGAGGCTGACCACTAGGTGGAGATCAAATTCTGTGCACACTTTGCTTATTAAATCAGCAGATACATTATACACCCCTCCAAATGTCTCCAATCCAGACTTGTTAATGTGTTTACCGATGCTTTATACAGTTTTATTGCATTTATCTTGGCTGAGATGAGAGGACTGACACTGAATGTCAGGAAAACACCTGTCATGTTTTGTCGCTGTCCTACAGTGGAAATTTAGTTGTTTATAATTCATAGTCTAGGACTTTATGAATGTTTCATGGTTCTAATCATGATGTCAAACAATTCGTACCATAACATTGTTTGTTTTTTATATTAACTCTCTAGGTAAAATGATTTTGGATCATCATCTTTTGTTGGTTGTTGAAACAATTTCCCAACCTAACAGTCCTAACCTAAACTCAACCCATTACCCAAACCATAACCATAACTGACCCGTAAAGTCAGAGGGAAGTAATACAACAAAAATATTATGCAAACTGCTAATCCAGTCCTAAACCTAAACCTAACAATGACCTTAAATCTAGTCCTGCAATGTGATTGGTTGGTAAAAATGTTGCTCCAGGAACAACAATGTTCTTTAAATTCAATTATAAAATCTGACTTTGAAAAAGTCAGTATATTATTTTAGGTTTATTATCAGTCACCACAATGAAGTCCTGGTATTACTTCGTAACTTGTCAGACTTGGTTAAAGCTGAAACCTATCTGGACTTGATTAGTATGAGAGGCGTTTCTTTGAAACCACACAAACAGAAGCATTAGTCATTAAAGAGTGAGACCCCTGCGTCGCCCCCCTCTCAGTCATCGAGGTAATCAATTGACCACGACCCTTTGCCACTTTTTTCCCAGCCTAATTTTGAGAAGTACACGCTACGTCCTTTCCAATGTGGTAAATTAATTACCCCGATGGAGGCTGGTGGCCCTGTCAAACCCGTCTGGAGTCACCCGCCTGCGCTGCGGCTGACGGCGACCGGCGCTCCGCCTTTGCAATTCTAATGAGCGGCCGTTCATCAGATCCTGACGCTGTACAATCCACCCGATGCTTAAATCTGCCGATTATATCAGAAACATGCGCTTGTCGTTACTTAACTGTCCATCACATTTGTTTTGTGGCTTAAACAATTCACTTTACAGTCCTGTTCAGTTTCTGTGCATTACTACTACTTATAGATCCGCCTGGTTTTAATTCAATGTTTTATGAATCGCATTTTCTTATACTATCCATCTGGTTTGCAAAGTAACGGTGACAAATGCACACGTGTGTTTAAACCTTTATAAAAACATAAATGATAAAATTATACGTGTAAACTGGGACTTTAAGCTCTGCTGGAGAAACTGATTTAGTCTTGTAGATGTTAAATTGGGACTAACATTTTTTAGGTTGTGCAAACTTTACCCTAACGTTTCCATTTAGTAACTAAAACGTTAAGAATGTTATTTTCTAAGTTCTAGGAATGATCAAGACGTTTTTAGTTGTCGTATTAATATTATTGCTTATTGGTTATAAGAAAGTTATTCAATTTTTTTGAAACTGAAATAGTTTGTTGTATGTAAATAACATTTATGGCTACCGGTGAATGCATGTAATTCAACAAAATTGAAATTTCACCTTTATTTCAGCTGCATTGTACCGTATATGTCAAAGTACCATGAACATTTTTAAACCTATGACTTGTTTTTTATGCTTTGGCAGATGTTTTTATTGAAAGCAACACTTGTGACATGTGCTCTCTGCGTCTATGCAGTGAGTTACGTTTGACTGGACAATCTCTGTTTTTGCAGGACGAGTCTCCTCAGCTAAACCATTTAAAGCCAGAATCACGCAGGTATTCAAGTCAAACATTAAATGCATTAAGGGCAAGTTAATTTGAGAGTGAGACAGGCCGGCACAAATCCCAAACAATGACTGTGAAGGAAGCTGAGCAGATGCACACGACCAACTAATCAGATTGCTTTCATTAAGTCTGTTGAAATGACAGAAGCTTTTACTTCACTTCTATTGGATTACCAGGAATACAGTTCTCCTATGACAATCTGCATTATCCAAACAATCTCTCTCTCTCCTTTACACTGCCCCCCTCTCTCTTTTTCTGACAGTTTTCTGCTTTCATCCTCTCTCTCTTTCTGTCAGTTTCTCTCTCTCTCCACGATAGTCTCTCTCTCTCTCTCTCTCTCTCTCTCTCTCTCTTTATGTCAGTTTTCTGTCTGTCTTCCTCTCTCTCCCTTGCTGATCTTTTTTTTTGCTCCATCTCTCTCTCTCTTTCTCTCTCTCTTTTTTCTTTATCTTTTTCTCTTTTCTGACAGTTTTCAAGTCTCTCGTCCTCTCTCCACCTCGCTGACTCCTGAAAGCTCCATCTCTCTCCCTCTCTGTGTCTCTCCATCTC
>JAZGTK010002361.1:0-32286 GCA_036877625.1 Ambastaia sidthimunki | reverse complement strand
TCGTATTGCCATGCAGTTAAAGGCATACGTGAGTTCAAACTTCTTGATGTGTTTAAAATGGCTACTTTTAATTGTAGGATCATTTTGTGTTAGACAATAGTTCATCTAACACATCTAACACACAGTTCTCACACCAGAAAACATTGGATTAGTGTCTCCAAGGCTTTAAAAACAAAAGTGTATTTGCAGTAAGTGCAGCTGGGTTCAGTTTGTCATTGATGCTGCTCTCTGCTGTTCCACTGTACCATTAGTGTTTGTGTCTGCACTCGCCTTGTCCAGCACTATATGACCTGAATTATAAGCAAGAGCTGTTATTTACCCTGAACCTCTGATGTTGTTTATCCGGGCGAGAACACGCTGCTGTTGTGATAATAGTATATGTACCTATAATGAATGTATCATCATACTCTATGCAAAACCACCGAAGTGTCATGTACATGCATTCTAATGCTCTTCATAAAATTATCCGAACTACATAAAGGTTAAAGCAGCGTGTAATTTCTGGACCACTAGCGGCACCAAATGGATTTGCAAAAATACTGTCTTCCATTGGTTGGGCAAACGTGTAGCCCCGCCCCAAACTTACGCTATTGGCTGAGCTATTGGCATGTTTACAATTTCTGAGAAATCAGCCAATAAATGGCTTACTTATATCTGTCTCTGCGCTAAGAAACAATTTTAATGACTTAAGAAATAAATGATATGACTGGTTCTTATGTAAGTGTGTCATTTTAAACACATATCCCAAAAGTTGACTTTATTTGTGTGGCTGTAAAACTTTAGGTAGAACAGAGATAAACTGATTATGTATTTTTGATTAAGTAATGTCTCAGTCCACCTGTCTCTGAGAAGGTCATGGGCATCAAGCCGAGGTGCAGAGAATGACACCTTCTCAACATCTGTCATGGCCAGCAATCAAGAACACGTTTAAGGTGATGTATCACATGTCATTAAGCTTTCTTTGACATTGTATCAAACTTTATACAGAAAGTCGCCTCTCTACTCAACTGTTTCCACACGGTAAAAGCAACAGCCTTGTTCTTTCTCACTGTAATTGCATGAGCAAGATGAAGGCTGCTTGGAGCAGCTCTGGCCTGCTCTGATAGGGCAGTGGGAGGGCACTGATTTCTTTGGAGTTGTTTCTAAATACTTGCAGCTTGTTTGTGCACTGGGCAACAAATAAGAAAAAAGAGGTTTTGGTTGTGGGTGGTAATCATAAGTCTCAGCAGCTAGAGTTACTGGCAAGTGTTATTTGAGGCACAACTTGAAATTCGAAGTGCGAGATCTGACCACTTAGCTTAATTTTCTTGACTTCAGAGGCTCTGCTGAATTGAGCCATGAAAGACTCAAGAGACGCTCTTTGACAAAATGACTTAATTGACCCTAATTGCTTCAGTTTTTGCTTGTATGGTGCGCATTTTGTACATAATGTAAAAAGGCTGGTAAAATGACACATTTTTAATTCAAATGAAATATTATATCTTACATTCAGACGTGTGCTGTAGTTTTGCTCCCTCTGATAATGTGAACAGAATCACAAAGGCTTGAGATATTTGTAGACACTAGCAACAGACTATCATAAACTAAATTACACACACACACACACACACACACACAGACTTGCATATGTGGTTTATGAGAATTATAGACGTAATGGTTTATACCAGTACACAGATGAATATACCAGTAAACGAACACACATCAGTGTCCTCAGTTGCTATTTCGAGATTTACAAACTGAATTTCTTAAATCATATACATATATTATAGCTGAGATGTGGGCATGAGAAAAAAAGCATTATATATTGTGCATCATGTTGTCAGGCCTGATATCTTCAAACAGAAAGAATTTATCACAAAGATAAAATATGATCTTATGATCCGTGCCACTCCATCAGACAGTATAATTCATTTACCTATACAGCGAGGCTGGGATCCACTCCAGGTGCCGTCAGCCTGGCAAAAGCGTGTAGTGCTGCCCACTGGGATGTAGGGAGCCATGCAGCTGAACGAAACCTCTGATTGGTAGATGAAACTGCGGCCTTCCCTGGAGCCAAAGGCAGGGATCCCAGGATCTCCACAGAATTTAGCTATTAACAGACAACAGAAAGAAGCTAATTCATTTTAATCATTAGCATTCACTAATTTTTAATCAATTATCATGTACGACACTGAAATATTTGTGGTTCTGAAACAATCACGATTCTTAAACTATCCTCAAAAGAAGTTGTGTCACTTTATCTCTTTTATTTCTTTTTTTTTTAAATTTCTTTTTACTTGTTCAAGTGTACATTATAATACATGGGCCACAATACAGACAACACAAAGTTCAGTTTAATGAACTAAAAAATCCCATTTCCTGAAAACAGAGCAAAACAACCAGAAAAACAAAAGCAAATAAATAAATGAAATAAAAAAGTGTCACTTTATCCTTAATATCCACTATTTCATGTTTAAGTGAGAGGAAAAAAGAACCAATGAATTATGAGGAATTGTTTATGTTCATCAATTTAAAACTAGCTCACTAGCTAACTAAATACTGCTGCCTATAATTTTTAAAAAATAGCATGTGAAACAGTAGAAAGTATTCCACAATGTCTGAAACAGTAGTATGCAGTATGCTGCATGTGCTTCATTTATCATTTCCAGCCTGGAAATGGAAGGTCAGATCAAGCGCATTGCATTGTGGGAAACAGTATTTTGTGCCATGTTCTCCACTGTATACTACACATTTTGGCAAACATAGTAAGTCACAGTTCATATTATAAACACATACACAAATTCATATTCTATGCATAAACAGAATAGTTTAACGAATACTGGGAATGTCTTAAGCCGCAAGGGCTTATGGGTAAACGCCAGCAATGGCCGTGCAACTGTCTGGAGAGCAGTAGGTCTCTGAAGGAAAAGAAATCAGAAACATGGCTGACGTCACCACCTCACTGATCCATCTTAAACATGCTGGTCCAACTGCAGCTGAGAGCTACTGTATCACTACAAAACTTGACTTTTCTTGATGAATTATAGATATGCTGTCAAAAATATAAAATAATAGTGAAGCAGAAAGAGAAAAAAACAGTACCCTGACAAAGTCAGAGGTACATTTTCTTCCTCGAGCAAAAGACTTTTTTAGATGCTTGTGTTTCCATGTAAAAGGCTATAACAAGGATACCTTTATGATTACTAGGTCTTTTAAACTTTAAATACTGATGTCTGGAAGAGTTCATTTTTGACCCCTGTGCTCAATAATGATGCAACCAATCAATCATTGTGGGAACATCGCATTCTTGCCAAGCGCAAGAAGATACAATGCAAACAAAGCCAAGTAGAGTAAGACATTTCTGCTGTAGGGGAAGCTGCTGTTTTTGGAAAGTATTGGCATGCATGAGGCTGCAGGCACCTGCAGGGATTAGGCAGACACTTTGATTAATATTAACAGAGAAATACAGTACTCACGCAAACACTGGGGGACTTCACCGCTCCATGTGCCGTTGCCCACACAGGTGAGAATGGCAGGGAATGAGAGCTCGTAGCCCGGGGAGCAGCTGTAGCTCACGCTGGTGCCCCACTCAAAGTCCCGGCCCTCCAGCAGGCCGTTTGAAATGGGAGGTGGAGCTGCGCATGTCACAGCTAAAGGGAGAGATGCACAGGAGTTCAGCTGATACCAAAATAATGCAGCAGTACATATATAAACTAAACCTTCACATTACTGTACACTATCGAAGAATTGCACGGTCAAACAGTGTCTTTCAATTGTTTTCCAGTAAAAAAACAACTCAAAACCCTTGAATAAAATACATTTACCTCAGAAGCAAAAATACAACAGATTTGATCTGTGGTGAAAATGCATTTTGAATGTTAATATAGTTAGTCCTGTTCCAATGGCAGAGTTTGTTTACTTTTAAAAGCTGAATTTTAGTGAGGGTTAAGCTTAAAAGCGCTGAAAGTCTGTCAATGAAAAAAATACATTAGGAAAATTCTAGTAATGCACTAATGTGTAACCCTCAAAGGCCCAATGTAGCAAAATTGCAACAATATGGTAAAGCAATTAAATACCCATTTTACATGGGTTAAATATGAATTAAAATCACATATAATAGCAACTCACAGTCATACTCGTATCATAACAAAAGGTTTGGCAATTAAATATCACAATTTTAATAACACAACAGGGTCGTTGCCTACTGACACAACTGCCATCTGTTTTTGGATCAAATAGTTCTAAATTCTTCTAGAACCTGTATTTGTTTTTCCAGCATATTTGTATGTATGAAAACACTAACATTCCAAAAACAATTATAAACCTGTGTAACAGAGATTATACTTTCTGTTGCAGACATATAATAAAAGCATCTTAGTGGACATCCACAGGTAAACTGCTGTAAATGATTATCAACATACATAATGAAACTTAGAATTTAAGAGGGCTGCTTTGAGATAAACATACTAAAGTTTCTGTCTTCTGGAAAAAAGGACAAAGCTCACTGGAATGTCAATGCAACCAAGCTGTAAGACTTTAGCATAAATTTTCAGGGAATTCATTACGGTGTATGAATGCTGCATAATAATTTTGAGAAGGAATGCTCAGAGATAAACACATCCCAGTTTTATCCTGCTAGCATGCTGGGAGAGCATATGTACTTGTATACTTAATTATTCTGGTGAAATGTTGCAACACTTAAATTCACCCCAAGGCAAAATGAGCGTAAACATCCTGCTTTTTTATAACCGGTGGATTTCTACAAGCATGTTTAAGGGAATGAAAATAATACATCAGTATCAATGCCTTGCTTTTTATTTAAATATAAATTATAAATGAGAAATTTCCACTGAAAACAAGACACAAATTCTGATCAAGTATAGAATTTTATGCAATGAACATACGATTTTAATCAAACCACAAACCTGCTGTAGAACAGATTAATGTGTGGAAATGAAGTGCTAACTATTGTGGTACTAGCAGGTTAAGTTGGGTAAAGAGATTAATTACCTGTGTCAGCACTACTGAACCCATTGAATGCTGTATCTGTTTTAGAGGCCCCATCTTCTCCAATATCTTCCTGTACAACTTGTACAGTGAGTTCTCTTTTCTGGTGACCAGTTCTTAGATACCACATGAGGCTTTAAATCAATCACACTTTAGTATAGAGGAATCCAATTCCCTCTTCAAATGTGTGCACATGATGACTCATGCCCAGACGACCCATGCGACACCCCAATATTACACTCAGACACTCTTTATACTGTAGTAAAGTTCCAGCCTGGAAGTTTTTATCAAGATCAATGGAAGCAGCCAATCACTGCCTGCAAAAATCAACATGTTTTTTTTAAAATCATGTAGTCATAGAAAAAACATTTTTGGCTGTGTGGTTCCATAAAGGACGTTTAACTTCTGTAGAACCTTTCTGTTTCACTTAAGGTTTTTTGTAGTAGAAAAGGTTCTTTAAGAAAGAAAGGATTTTAGGGACCTTTGACTGAATAGTTCTTTGTGGAACCAAAAATGGTTCTTCTATAGCATCACTGTAAACCTTTATTTTTTAAAAGTGGACTGCCTGAGAAGGGCCTCTAAATGAGCTGTCTGTCATATTGTGTTTGCCCCACTCTTATGATAAATCCAATGAACTGCTAATAAATCCTAATTCTTTATTGTGTATATTATTAATCATTACTTAATTAGTGCTGGCCTCTATTAAAGAGTGTTCACGAGGACTGGACCTGACTGGGGCCCCTAAGCTAATGAATATTTAGTACCTTTGCTAAATATTAATTCCCTTACTAATATACACTACCGCTCATAATTAAGTTTAGGGATTTGAATTAGGGTATTAAACTTCGGTGCGTAAAACGTCCCACACGGTTTGTGCTACAGACATGAATAATCCCTCAAATTGTGTGACTTGTTTTGATGAATTATAGTGCTGTGTGCTATTACTTTCAAAGCGATTGGATTTACAATTTTATGGCAGAATAAAAAAAAAATCTGATAGCGTGAAGAAGGAAACATACAGTATCAAGAGATCTGAATCTCACAAAAGTGGGAGTGTCTTCTTTTCTGTGAACTGTAGTATGCATACTATTAGCTCTGGAAAGCAGAGCATCAGTGGAGCTCAGACTGAAGATATGAAGTTCAGGCCTCCTAGATATGTATGCACATCATGTCCTCTGTGAAACAGGAGGAGGTTTCTGCCGAATAAATGAGACATCTGTGCCTATCTAAATGAGCTCCGCAAAACGGCCTGCTAGGCCAGAGCATTGGTGAGTCTCAGAAATGCAACGTCCAAAAGCTGAAATTCAATTTCACATGACTTGATATATTCAATACCATTTCATCTGGCTGCAGAAAGATGACAGAAATGATTTGCACTGCTGTGAAATTAATTACAAGAAGCACAAAGGCTCGAAGGTCAAAGCTGATTAAAATAGTGGGAACAATACAGGCCTTAAGGGGTGACGACAAATGTGTTTGTGTTACTGTTGTAGGACCGTCGTTTGTCAAGCAGCATGGTTAGTTGATAAAACATGAATGTTTACCCATTGTTACAGCGCAATCATGTGATAAAAGATGACTAGCAAGGGTAGCTAAACATTACTTTCCTGTTTAGCTCTACTGTATTTTCCAAACAAGACATCCATCACAACACCAAACACACAAAGCTGGAAGACCTCAGTTCACTCTGGAAGCAGCATCTGTGCATCTAATGCTTGGGGCGGTTGGGGCCAGATGTGCAGATATATCAGTGAGCAACTAACATGCAGAAATATTAACCGTTGCCTTCTGAACAATAAAGCCATTTGGCTTTACTTGGAACAGAGAAAACCATTTACATTTTATGCATGTGGTAGATACTTTTACCCAAAGCGACTTACAGTTCACCCAAGGTAAACATTTTATAAGTATGTGTGTTCCCTGGGAACTGAACCCATGACCCTGGCGTTGCAAGCAGCATGCTCTAGCAGATGAGCTACAGGGACATGGTGAAACCACTGGGTAAGTAAGGCATTATTTGCAGTGTTTGATTTTCGTGTTCAGTGATGTTAACGTGAATTTTACCTTTACAGAAAGGCACAGGAGCATTCCAGGTACCATTGCCTGTACAAGTTATAGTGGGGAAACTGTCAGTTTCCATCGTGTAGCCAGGCTGGCACACAAAAGTGATGTTTTGTCCTATAGTAAAGTCTTCGCCATATCTCAGGCCATTGGCTGGCAATCCGGGGTCCCCGCAGTTGATCACTATGAAAAGATCACAAATAACATGTTTAGTGGGATAGAGGAAGTATGATTTAACAGAAATAACACTGAGCTGTCTTTTTTACCCACCAAATGTCACACTGTGTACAATATGCTAATAGCACAATATGTGTTTGAGCTAAAATTCTGAGCCATTGAAATGTGACAACACGATTGCTGATCTTTATTCAATATCTAATATGACCCAGCAAATGGCAGTAATACCGTTTTGTGGCAAAGCTATCGAAACAAACCTTGGGGAGCCACGTTCACAAATCATCCTAAACAACTCATTTACACTGCAACAATGTTTGGGCCACTGGCTTTGTATTTGAAATGATAGATCTTATTATTAGGTAAAGAAATCGATAGCAGCAGGCAAGTACAGCTCCCTTTCCAATGCCGTCTCTGAGGTATAACTTGGAATCAATTCTGCAGATCTTTTGAAATTATTATTCCTTCCAATGGATAAATAAGAGGTTGAGGTTGGAATGAAGCGAGAAAGAATGCGACGCCACCAGAATTCAGATCAAACCTCGGAAAAAAATCAGCAGTTTTGCACTTTGCTGTGGCTGACAAAATCTCATTCCATCACAGCATTTATTTCATTATTTCCCAAATGTAACATCTTAATTTCCTCTATTGATTTATTGTGGACCATTACTTATTTGTCACCCTTGAGTTCCTGTTTTGTGTCTTTTGGAAAACGACGGAAAATGATGGTTTGTAAAATCCATCAGGGGTCTCACACATAAACATGCCAGCTGATGGTGAGAAATGGTGAACACAAAATGCTAATGTGACTCCTCCCTTGGACAGGGTCATGTATCATGGCTACTGGCCCACTCAATAAACACGTGTAGAGACACATCAATCAGAGCTGGTTTGTTGCGCCGCCCATTTTCTTCCAATAAACATTTTGCAGGATTATGACTCCCCTGGTTTAGAGGGGAACCTCCGAGAGCACTTAGAGATGCGATTATGAACGATAATGCCAACGCTGAGTCATGTTTATACAAGCTAAACTATTTATATGCTTTTGGCTTTTCATTATTCTTACATTTCCAAGCCTACCACTGGTACTTTAGATACTGACACTGAAGCTGAAAATTTGCTGGATTTGTTTGTGCACATCCTCTGTTGACCATGGAAATTAAAGAAATTGATCAAGAAATTAATCAAATGATAATGAAATGAATCAATAACTACATATACACAGTATTCAGACATGTCACTCTGCCAAGTGCACTTTCATCATTTTAAAGAATTGATCTGGAAGTCTAAATCACATTGGTGAAGTTGTTGTACAGTCCCAGTAAACTATGACAGATCCCAGTAGTCGAATACATCCCCACAACTCACAACTGGCCTGCAAAATGGGGAATAATACTGCTAAAATGCTAAAACACGCAGCTAGCATATGCAGGTATAAGCAGATCCACTTTATTCATAGTTCGTTCAGATGTCCCAGAGGAGGAAGTCTAATGGTTAAGAGGTCTAAGATGGTAAATGAAATATTCAAAGTTTAACAAAGAAGGACTGAACCTATAATGGGTCTATCCCAGCTTACAATTTATAGTTTGAAAGAACATTTCCCTTATGTTTACATTAATTAGGCAAAACGCAAAAATGTTCTAGAAACGTTCAAAGCGTCCTGCTTTTTAGACATTGTATTAATGTTCTTGCTTGGTTATTCAACGTTATTTAAACTTGTTAATTCTGGAACTTTTTAAAATGTTCCACTAACTACTTAGGAATAACAGTTTTGATATAATATATGTTTAAAAAATGTTCTAATAACGTTACTACATACGTTTGATTACTTTGAGAAAAGCTTGAGAAAACTTTAGCTAGGTATTAAGTCACTTAACTGTAGGTAAAATGTCAGACAAATCTATCAATTAGTCTCGTCCAAGTCAACGCGGAGAGAAGACAGTCCTGATATCTTTGTTTGGTGTAGCTACATTGTATTGTTTCCCCTGCTTCACCAATGACATGATGAGTCCTTTTCATTACAATCTTACAATCCATGTATTGTAGAAAAGGTCGTTAATACAAATTGAAAATCTAACACAATGCTGGACATAATGAACAGATAGTTGGAGGGGCATCATGGCACTTTAAATCTAGTTGAGTATTGTGTCCATGGCGGGTTTATGAAAGTCTGAATTGACTTATTTAACAGAGGCAGAGGGGAAACTCATGACCTGTTCATCTTTCTCCTTTTGACCAGAGAAATGTGACTTGAAGCTATCCTCCAAGAAACCTCATTCTGCAATCCCATGAATTCTGACCTAATTCTAACACTTCTCTGAAAACTTTCCAACCATCTGTATTCAAAGGAACGCCAGTTACTCTCATGGTGGTGCCTAAATGAAACTTTTATGAACTGTGAGATGGAACACATCTCAGTCAAGGTCTGATAGCATAACAATAAAGTATTGGTTCAGTTTTTACTTAAATCAATCCCACAATTCCATCTGTCCTATCATCTGTCATGACATTCTAGAAATAAATTACACCAAGACCTTTTTGGAGATGAAACAGAAACTAATTAAGACTTAATTCCTGCTTAAATTTCAACAAATATCCTCCCTTATTTGATATGTTTTATACTCACAGGTGCAGTTGGGTGCCGTGCCAGACCAGGTGCCATTGGCTTGGCATTGTCTTGTTGTGGAGCCACTCAGCAGGTAGCCGTCCATACAGGAGTAAATGACAGAGTGTGAGAAGGTGGTACCGTCCAATCGGTACAGCCGTCCATTACTGGGGGTCCCAGGATTCCCACACTGCACAGCTTTATAGTTTCAGAAAAAAAAATTGACAGTTAACACTCTTTTATCATTCTTTGTATAATTAAACAGCATTTGACAGAATATGTTGATCTTGATAATATACAGAATATATTGTGTGCAGAATATACATTTGATACACCTTCAGGTTATATATAGTGCCCTCCATATGTATAGGGACAGTAAAGAAAAAAACTGCTCTGTTTGTTGTGGAGCCAAGAAATCTTTTATGATTAAAAGATGAATATGAGGCAAATGTACAGAATGTCACGTTTTCTTATTTGTTGTCAACAAATAAATGTTTTACTAGTTTAGAAGAAAAGCAGAGTTTAATTCCTGTCTAATGTAAGATCAAGTATTGGGACAACTGGCTCACAATTGTGATTCTAAGTGATCAGCACTGTCCTGTTGCATTAGTTGCCGTGAGACATGCCCATTGACAATTTCACATTCTGTACATAATATTCATCTTTTAATCATAAAAGATTTCTTGACTCCACAGCAAACTGAGCATTTCTTCCTGTGCTGTGCCAATACTTATGGAGGGCACTACATTTCAGACTACACAAAGAAAAACCAGAAACATAATTTTCAGAATTTGGGCTTGTACATCATGGCACCAAAGATCAAAGCTCTGTAAAGATGCAGAGATTCTATAGTGAATTAGCTGTCTGAAAACCTACTGAAATGCCTAGCTAAAGTTTTTTGGTTGACCGCAATAGCAAACTCGAACTTCCCTTCAGTATGGAATGATCTCTCTGTGCACTTGTTAAAATGACAATGTTTGCAGTACACCCACGACAACGAACTTGAGCACTCTTCTTTGTCTTGCGATGACATGCTGACTATTGCGACTCCCTGAGGGCTTGTCATTTTGCGGCAAGGGGACGGATGGTAGCAAAATGCCTTTCCCCTTATTTAGCCACTGTCCCTGTATCTCTCTGCCAATTGCCATCTCTCAGAAACGTTCCCGGCACAATGGTCCGGGTCACGTCAACTCTATGTTTTGTGGGAGGTGGGAGCCCTGGGAAAAACACCATTAGTTAGGTCTCGGGGCAAGAAAACAGGATGGTGCCTCCTGTTTTCACAGAAAACACTGCCTGTTCGCCCCTGGACGTGGCTAGTCATCTTTCATTTGTGCTGTAGACTTTACAGCCTCGGGGGAAATGTGGGTTTATTACATGGCGTGGTACTACTGTACAACCACTGTAACAAGGCACACAGGCAAGCAGACCAAAATAAAACATCAGGCAACAATGTGGAGGGTGAGATGACGATATATCATCTGGAGGGCAGTTGATTTGATTGTTGTCACTGACAGATGACTTTCGGGGCTATTTTATCGTATAATAAAGAAGACGCAGACCGCCAGGTTCATCTTCATATAATTATGAAGATGAACAGGAAGGTCCTTTGTACAGTAATTAGTAAAAGTACAAAGGTAATAACAAGGCAAAGCTTTTAAAAAAGTTCCAATATTAGAGCAACAATTAACTAACAGATGTCATAGGCTTTGTTCAGACTAGTTTTTTTATAGTCTGAACAGAAAGAAATAAAAAAAAGAAAACATGATATTCAATCACATTCATGCCATTTGAAACCAGATGATGTGTCTCTGTCAAAAAGGTCAGTTTATAGAATTTAAAAAAATAACTTGAAGAAACTGACTAATGAGACATACGCTTCTGGCTTATGCGTCTGGGACCAGCGATGCAGACAGACAGCTGTCACAGAAGCTCATATTGTTGCTCACTGACTACCAGGAAAATAAAACAGCCATAACAGTAATAAACAAGCGAGAAAAAAAGTGATTTGAAACAAAATAGCTGACAAAATGAAAATATGTTTAATATATATTTATACCACACCTGCCCAGCACAGTTTTATTACTAAAGATTTGCTATTATAACTGACAGTATGGCTCTATTACTGTCAACGTTCTGCGATATATACTTGTATCTCATCACCATAAAAAAAGGGAATGTAATCTGTATCATCAGATGGCCTGTATTTTGCATTAAGGTGAGAGAAATGCAAGCTGTTTTGCCTTAAAGCGTGTGATATCTGTATTATCAGATGGGTTATCTTGCATTAAAGCATGTGAAAGCAAAGCAATGTTTCGTTTTGCTCATAGTGTGAAACCATGTTTCCTGTGTGATTTGTTTTTCTTTGTCATTTTGTTCTTGATGTGAATGACCGTATCACTGATATAAATGTTGCTTTAGATGCAGCTTCTGTGTGTGTGTTTGTGTGTGTGTAAGAGAGAGAGAGAAAGTGAGAGAGAGAAAAAGTCTCAGACAACAAAAATAACGCAATAGTAACATGCTACTTTCCAGCCACAATATAACCCAATTTGTAACTTTCGTTTAGGAGTAACGAACCAAACAAGATCTGAACACACAGATCAGATTTCATCACTTGCAAAATGACAGTGCAGACAGTAAGTCCAACAGATCTGATTTGAAAACCAAATTGAATTTGTCTGCAGTGTGAACTAAACCTTAGATCCGCTGATGACTTGTTAAAACAAACCACCGACTAAGTAGCTTTGGGCTCAGATATCCTATTTCTGCATTCAGCAAGTGTTGGAAGAAAAAAGACTCAAAGACAGCAAAGTAAGAAGTATATATATGAGAGGCAGGAGGGGGGGCGCTTACGCTTGCAGGAGGGCTGAGTGCCGGACCAGGTGCCGTTGGGGAAGCACATTCTTTCTGCAGAGCCGAAGAGCTCGTAACCCACTGAGCAACTGAAGTGCACTTTACTGCGTATCCGAAAATCACTCTCATCTCTACTGCCGTGGGATGGTGTGCCTGGATCACCACACGTCCCGGATGAGTCACCTACAGAGAAAGAAAGAGAGAGAGACAAAGAGAGAGAGAGAGAAAGAGAGAGAGAGAAAGAGAGAGAGAGAGAGAGAGAGAGAGAGAGAGAGAGAGAGAGGAATTACAATAGGGATTAAAATGGCATGTGGGTCATTCCACAGTAAATTTTCATGTCTTCATCTTATATGAGTAGTGAATATGAAATACGGTCGGAAAGTTATAGTATATACTGCAGCATACTTTATCCGAAACTACATGAATCAGCGTTTGCTAATTCCTTTATAATTATTCATAATACATTTTATTTATATAGCACAACTTTAGCTTTCACTGACCAAAGTGCTGTACAAAAACAATGATAAAATACATTAAAATATAAAATAAAAAATAGTTAACAGTTACTAGTCAATACGTTTATAGCCAGTAAAGACCAGAGAGTAAAGAACACAAACAGCTTGTGTGTTTCTTCATTTTTCATTTATCTATTTAAACAAAGTCTAAATCTAATCACACAAAACATGTTTTTGAGAGTATTAATTTAATTGGTAATCAACAGGTTTTTTTCCATGCTCACTAAGACACACAGAAAGAAAGAAAGGCAAGAAAAAAAGACAGAAAAGATAAAAGGAAAGAAAAAAGTGGCTTCAAATATAAGAAACACAAAATTTTTACTGATTCAGCTGTCACTAAATGAAAAACTGTCAAATGAATGAATAAAGATGACTATTCCCGTTCCTTTTTTCCGGACCCTCTCCGGATGTAATCTGGGAGCGTTTTTTCCATGCACTCAAGGCTCTGCTATAGCTCTCTGGAAATTGATATTCCTGATTGATTCCTGCTGCTTCCATATATCTGAGCTCAGGGCCCCGCACCTCACCTGAATCTGAGCTCTATTCATCATCAGCACACAAATGCACACAATCACCCAGAGACACACACGCACAGACGCACATTTATGATCATACAGGGCTTATGAATAATCTAACCACACCAAAAATACAGAAACTTACACACACACAAAGGCTAGAGAGCTTTAGATCATATTATACAACCGTGTGCAATGGGCATAAAACAGCAAGCTACACAAGGTCTTGCATTTAAATCTCAGCTTTTTTGTTCTAATCAATCACAGAGCAACTACTCATTGAATTCGCCCCCAAATTGCGTCACATCCCACAGAGGTTTCAGCGTGGAACAGTTGTGAAACGCTGTGTATCTGCTAAACACAGGAGCTAAAACAGATCAGGACCCTAAAGGTAAACACGCCCCCACACATTTCCAAACAGCCTTTATATAAAACCATCCAGGAGAGCCAACATCCAAAACTAGCCCATGTCAAAAGAGCCGGCTGGCTCCATAAACAAGTAATGATTTATTTAAGAACAGGCAGTGTTATGAAAAAAGCCATCTCCTGATCTAATACAGCAGCGTGTCTGGAGTGGAGTACTGGAGCGCGGTAAGCAGGGGGCTGGTGGCGGGCGGCCCAGGGGACAGATTAAAAATGGTTGTTATTAAAGGACTGCAGGCTGTTCTTCTTACTTATTAATACGTCAAAGGGCTGCTTGAACAGGCTCTCCTGCTTGAGGGCCGGCTGTTGACTCTTGCATGACTGGCAGGTTTTTATCACACAGACTTTACTGTAAGTCACACACGTCACATACATCACACAATAGACACCTGTGGCCAGGCGGATAAGATGCATGTTGGCGTCAACTTTGGTTAAGTAAGGGGGATGGATTTCCTCTTGTGGTGAGTGCGGACAGCAGGATCTAAGGCCCAGGGTGCAGTTTGATGTAGAAAGAGGACCCCTACAGGGCACACTCTGATGAGGTTGAGAACACTTTGTAGAGCACCACTTCGAGGAAGTGCCCTCATTGAAATGCGCTCTGACAGCGAAATGTACTTTTCTCAGGGCGCATAAGACAACAGGGCACCTCTCATTGTGGTACTCTTTCAGTGCCCCAGTGCATTGTGGGTAATTTTCTGAGAGGCCCTTGCATGTGTTTATGGGATTCTGGGAAAAGGTGGTTTTATGTCACATTCCATCTTTTTCTTTCTTGCTGGTGGCAGAGGACGGAAGAAGTGAGAGCTGTGAGGTGTGGGTGTTTGGATTCCCAGGAGCAAGTTCTGTCAGGGAGGGAGTGCTGACCAAGCACAACACTTCAAGGGCGGACGGAGGGGACTGCTGTATTAGCCGCCCCGGCGGAACTTTTCCACTTATCTGCAATGGCAGCCCTGAGACCACCACAGTCGCAGGCAGAGAGACTTATGGGAGCCTACATGTGCACTTGCGTGTGTGAGCCTTGTCACGGGGTGATGTACAGCCACCTCTGATGAAAAAAGTCACTGTAAACATGCAGTTAACACTTTGATATAACACTGTTGATAGGATTATGTCAGATGAAAAACTGACGTGATATTAAATGTCATCTTTCAGTATCCGTACAAACCCTGAGTGGAACAGAAGTGGGGCACTAAAATTTAGTCTCTAATGGATTATTGATTTGTGGCATCTATGGTGACATTTAGAAGTAAGGGTTGATTTTACACTGGGGGTCAGATATGCTTTTGGACAACAGCTATGCGAAAAATATGGGTCAGATATAAAATATTGGATTTGACAGAGCAGTTATAAATGTCTATAGATGTATTTACACAGACTGTTTAATACTGCTCAAAGGTGGCTAATACATTTCGCTGCAAAAACAATGCTAGGAGATAAATATCTACCTTCATTTTTTTAATTTAAATATTTTGTACATAAAATACACAATGTACCTTTAAGAAACACAAAATTCCTGCAGTCTGTGCAAGCAGCCGCTCTGTGCAGTCAGCTGACTTTATCTGAAGTCAGGCAGCACCAGCAGGCTCAAGCAGAGCTGTCTTGAGAGAAGCTCACTGCTACAGGCTGTTCTTTCAGCCACAGCCCTCACACGTACCTGCAGCCGCTCTAATTGGACCACAGGAAATTCAGGTGTTTACAGAAGGAGAATGCAGGATCATCTCACCAGGTGGACACTAAAGCCCTCATTGATACAGCCCGTGGATGTGCTAATTGGGGATCAGGCTGTTTTGGGACAGAGAGTAAATGGCTGTTTGTTGGTTTTATGAGGGTCAGATCATGGTGTCTAGTCGTACCTCTGAGACCTCTAGCTGGATGCAGGCAATTAGAGCATGCTGACAACAAGGTCTAAGGATCGTAATAGCTTGAGTTTGGACTCTTATTAAAACAAAAGGCAACAAAATAGCATGAGACATCAAATTCAATAGCTATACATGCATACAGACTCGCTCATAAAAATATAAACTCATTTTATAGTCCTGATAATCCATTATTGTTATCTGGTACATTTTGATGTTGCCATCATATATGTGTCCTAATATATTGAATAAGATCTCAATTAATATCATTTATAAACATGGAGATTATTCATTTTTTTAGATTTTTATCATCACATATTTCTTAATTAAAAGAAAATCTAGATAGTTCTTTTTTCCAGACATTCTTTGATCTTTTTTAAATAATTTCGGATGAAAAACAGAAATCGGTATGATATTATCAGAAACTGGGTTAATTGAACACCAGATTGACACACTCACTCTCATTCTCAGTGCAATGAATAACTGTAGCCATTTCTCCATCCTGTAGCCAGTATTTCCATCTTGTTAATTTCATCTCAGGTTATAATTAGTAAAGTCCCTGAGCCTGATCAAAGCCTGAAACTGTCTTCCAAACCCTTTTATATAAATACTTGCTTAAAGCTACAATACGTGACTTTTTTATTAAAAATAATAAAATCAGTTATTGAGCAGATCATGTGTTAAACACAATCTCTGTACCTTCCCCCGATTCCCAGTGTCTATAATAATGAATTATAATTTGATCTGTTGGGTCCGATTTTGTGGAAAATGCCCATCTGAAAACAGAAAGAAAAAGATCCGGCTACTATATTGTATATCTGGGAACTGTAAATGGTTCAGTGTTTGTAGCTTGTTCTTACAGCAGGTGTTTAGAATTTAAACTTACTAACTCTGCAAGTAACTTAGTTTCAAACAGAGATGGCGATAGAGAGTCAAAAGTTATGGATTGCAGCTTTAAATCAACAACTCAACTAAATAAAACTCAAAAGGTGCTACACAACAGGATTGACCCGCGTGTGAGTGTGTGTGCCTTCAGCACAGCACACAGGAGAAGAGATGAATTTGTGCTGCTGTGATATTGTGCCATAAAACTCGAGGGGCAGATGAACAACACCAGGAAGGAGAAAAACCCTCCAGGGACCGAGAGGAAGAGGAAGGGAAACAGGAGATTTCTCTGGGCATTCTCTCCCTGTCTAGCTGATGTTCTGCTTCTTTTTGGGTCATGGATCTCTACAGAGGATTGGAACACATACAGAGAGACTGGATAGAGACTGTGGAAAGACTGTCGGCATTCTGGCTTTATGGGTCATAAACCTTTAATGAAGGTTTAATGCTTAAATTAAAAGTATTTAAAAATATGCAAATGAATGCACGTGCATGTTTGAATGCATGTAAATGTTTACGGCACGTGCATGCGCCTGCAAGAAAGTGTAAACGTTTCCAGCGACTGGTAATTTATGTTAGTACGTTCCAACTGACAGCGATTTGTAACGCTAAAGCGACCAGAAGTCATTTATTTTCAATGTTGGTGATTTGAGGCAACATGCACTCAAAAAATGGGTTTTTGCTGCTTGTTCAATTTAGTTAATTGAAATGAGCTAATGCAACACAATTCTTGAACATTCTGTCACAACGTAATTTCATTGTGTGCAATTAATTTAAATTTGTAAAATGGAAGTTTACTTAATCCATTTGCGTTGTGACTACATAAGTAGTTTTCGTGGCCATAACCACATGTACGTAAACACAGACACGCTGGAAATCATCTAAGCTCATCCATCCATGCTGTTTATTTAATTTGTTTTTTCTCATACCGTCATTATTTTGTGTTGTGTGCCAGAAAATAATTAATCAGTAGTCCATGTCTGCTAAAAGCCAACAATAGTTTAAAAAATGTGTAATGATATTATGTTTTCATTAAAAGTACAATTTAAAAACAGTTTTAAGACTGTAATACTGCAGGTTCTACAGAAAACAGAGAATGAAGATATTTAATTCTAACTCTCTTTCACAACCTCTTTCATCTTATCCATGAATTACCACAAAGGCATTTGTGATCATTCAGACCTTGTCTCAGATAATCTTGCATACAATTCACTAATTTAAAGGATTTCTAATTTAAATCTCTATACAGTGTGTTATACCTAAACAATGATTCTGATTGATGGACTTAAAACACAAGAACACTACAAAAACCAAACCAATCACAGTTCCCACTGTGGTTTGTACAAAAAAACAGCACAACCTTTCCTTCCTGTCCCCAAAATTAAGTCAAATTCAAGAGCTCCTTCTCAAATCTCAAGCCCATGCAAACACAGCACTGTTTCACAATGTTTTGTAAGAGGGGGAAGTCATTGCAGCCAGTGGTTCAGTGCACAAAATCTTTTTTTAAAGGGCACAACTACACTCAGACTATCGCAGACACTGCGAGAAACTTGTTGAGCTCAGTGAACCGGAACTGGAATATAACACCATTCAAAATGCCAGTGACTGAGGATTCTCTCACATTCCAATACATTCCGTACCACTCCCGAATGTTCACAAGCAATTCCCTTTGAAGGCCCCAAGGACAACCTGATGACATTGCATCACCGAGTTCAGGTAGAATTCACTATAATACTGTGTGACAAAAGCTCAACTGCTTCCAGGACGACAGATCTGGATCCGTTCGAAGGCGTTAGTGGCCTTGCGGAACGTTTCATGTGGATAGCGTGGGGCTCATGTAAAAATTTCTCTAAGCAAGTGCTTGACAAAACTTGTGTGTGTGGGTGTAGGAACCCACACATGGGGTCCTTCAAGATCCCCCTGCGGTTAGTATGTGCCTTTCCATTCCATTTACAGAATGAACAATGGCAGGGAGAAGCTGGGTGCTGTGCTTCTGTATTTGCGAGAAAATGTGCTTGCTGTCGGGTCTCCGGCGGCATGTTTGAAGTCTCTGTTGAGTCTGAGACTACCTGTTCCTGATTTAAGACGCAACACAACACAGGCAGACAAACTCCTGCGGTTGTGAGGGTGTGTGTCTGCATATATTTCTGAAGTCTCTATTGAAAAGCAGATTAAATGTTATCACAACAAAAAAAGATGTGAAATGTTAAACATCAATTATACAACCGTACAGACGTCAGACTCAAGCTAGCTGATTTTTATTTGCAAGCTTCATTTGCATAGTCACTGTAAAATCATTTCTGTGTACGCGTCTCTCAGCAAGAGAGAGTTAGCTGCCTCAGTGACCCACCTGTCTGCTGAGTTAATAGCTCTGAAGAGGCTATTTTCATGCTAGTTTATGCTGGTTAGTGATGCTCTGGGCATGTTTTTTCTGGTCTTACTGGTTAATCTGCTTTACAAAGCCTGGTGGATACCACATCACAGTATATGCCAGTGACTTTAAACAGGCCTACTAACTGAAAATGAACTCGTGATTTGATTAAAACTAACAATGTTGATCAATGAGGATCTTTTCTCAAAAAAACTGACTGAAATCTCAGCTGAACTTTTTCCTTAGGAGGTACAAATGCAAATATCTGAATTGGTGAATTGTTAACCATGGTTAGAGGAACCATCAGTAGAGGAAGCTATTTTTGTCAGATACTTAATCAAAGTTCTATTTTGAAAGGCAGAGTTGCCTGATGATGTCATTGTTATAGGTAACAAGTCTAATCAGCAGTGAGAGAGTTCTCATGTCTGCCCACACACACAACCTGAAGCCTTCTGCCTCTGCGTGATGTCAGCATGTTTTTTATGTACCGCTGCAAGTGGCTTCAAATGATCTCCATTTTAATTGCCTGTTTTAAAGGCCTTGCAAAATGAATAGAGCAGTTTGGGAGGAAGATGGAAAGCCCCTTGTTCCCAACCACCAAAATGATAATGATGGAAATAAAACACTTTTCTACTAAAATTGTGATTGACACGATGGAAAAGGGTGTCAGTAAAACAAAAAATGCCACACGAGTGTAACAAAAAAGTCTTTTTAGGCAGGATTCCACAGAGCTAAGCACCTTTAATGGTGTAGGTCGTGGTGACTGATGTGTGGATGAGTGTCCTACCTGAGCAAAAGGGCATGGGCGCACTCCAATGGCCATTGAGCTGGCAGGTGCGCGAGGACTCGCCCTTCAGTTGCCGCCCACCCGTGCAGCTGTAGCGCACCGTGGCGCCAAAGGTGAATTTGTCCCCGCTTAGCACTCCATTGGGAGGGGACCCAGGATGTCCACAGTCCACCACTACCAACAACACACACACAGGTGGAGAAACGTTCCAGCATTGTTATTAGATCTGCAAACACTCTTTTAGTTCATTCAAGTTGATGTTGATTATATTAGAATGTAAAAGACTGGAAGCTGCACTCTAATTTTAATAACATTACAGCTCTAGTTTATCTCAAAGAATACGGTGCTAATTTAGCTTTCTGTAGGAGCGCTAAGATCAGCAGTTTCTCAAAGCGCTCCCCCCTCCTCCCCCTGCAACAGAGTCTGTCTGCAGGCTCCACATAAACTCTCAGCTCATACACACACATCATATTCGGTCTCTGCAGAGGAACTGGAAATAAACTGCAGTCTGTTCATGTTTGCTAATGAAGTTTGACAAAAAACCTTGTCATAATACAAAGGATTCTGCTTTTTCAACATGAAAAATGTGTCATTAAACTCTTCTTCCTGTTTCTCAGGCCTCACAACCGCTGGACAGTGAGCAATATAAAACGTAATGTAGTAACCCTTCAATGTGGGTGCAAAAGTAGTCATGTGAAATATGCCACATTTACCAGGACACACTCTTGAAGTGTGGATAAAAATAACAAAGAGAAAGCATTAGTGTATTGACATCACAAACTGACCCAGAAAATGGTCATCAATTTAAATCAAGCAATGACACAACAGCACTTTACAAAGGAGTTGAACTTTGTTGTAGGGCTGTAGGCCTGAAAGATGGACATGATTCTAGGAACCCATAACAAGTAAAGCAGTACATTAATACAAACTGAATTGTTGTGGGCTTCCTGCATCTGTGGGCCCCTAGAAGCAGCCAGAAAGTTTTAGCTATATCTCTGGCTTCTTTAACATTTACATTTCAGCTAGCTTGAACATACTGCTTTGAATTAGGAAGCGAGCCAGAGTCAGCCGAGCATTTGGTGCTAGTATCAAAAATGTTGTGCTGGGGAGATTATCTGGACACAGGAAGCAGTAGGATGGCAACTGAATGAAAGGACATCTCTGACTGCAGGGGGTCTTGTCAGGGCACAATGTAAGCTAAGGACCCTGCCGACTCTGCAGCTGTCGTGGAATGTGTCTCACTGAGCTTTAGACGGGCAGAGGATGGGCTGCGTTTCAACGTTCGTACAATAAAACAGGGATCAGACAAAAAACCTGCCATTGCTAATTAATCTGCCAGGAAAATCTGTGTTCCACCTGTCCTTCCATTATAGAACTGATCTTAAGCAGCAGGGAGGGGGTCATGCAACTAATTTCCCTCAATTACAGCAATGAACAGGTAATTAACATCACAATGCAACTGCCAAAGTGAAACTTCTGTCTGAAGGTGCCAGAAAACTTACCGATACACTCAGGCAGAGGCTTGTCCCACTGACCCGTGGGTTGGCAGGTGAGGACAGGTGAACCAAACAGGTAATAACCGGGGTTGCAGTCATAGAATACCACAGTGCCAAAGGTGAAGTTGCCATGCTCAATCTTACTCTGCCTGATGGAGTTGGCTGGAATTCCGGGATCAGAGCAATTGACGACTGAACACAGAGAAGAACAGAAGATAACAGAAAAGAGACGAGGAGAGACATGTGTTATTTGGCAGAAGCAGTAAGCAACTGAGCTCAGGGCAAATGCATAAGATGTATTTTATTCAGGAAACTTGCTTTAAACTACATTGAGTATCTGTCAGGGCTGGGTGATATACAGTCATTATGTCTTAAACTTTTACAGGCTTTTGGCAAAATATGTATCTTAAATAAAGATGTTTATATGTTTTTCTGCTCTGAAATGGTTTAAAAGGGGACTGTTTTCAATCAGAAGAAACCATAATTTAAACGAAACAGCGATTGAAAAGTAAACTGAATTATTCCCATCCTGTTTTTACTCTTAACGAAGACAAGCCAGAAAGATATCAAAAATAATAATTTACTGTATATGGACTAGCATAACAATACATATCGATAAACATGCACAAATACTTTATTAAAATTTTACAATACATTAAAAAAGTAGTCTAAAAGCACAGCATTTAGAAAATTGTGCATATAAAAAAGCATATAAATCACCACATTTACAATGTTTTAATGCAATCAGAATTGCAAACAAATTGTGAGTATTTGATATATCGCCCAGCCCTATTTTCAGTGTTAACCATTTTTTTCAGTCTACCTTGTTTATTCCCTGTTCTGACAATGTATCACAATTACTGGTTGGATCATTGTAACTGAGATCCATGCTGTTTAATTCACCTTGTATTAGTATCATGTATCATTCCATTACATGCAGTAAGAAGAAATGCACACATGCAGATTCATGTATCACAGAACATGCAGTCTAACCAAATCTATCAACCCTATCTGACATATTATTCATAACAAGTACAGTGTATCACCATTAAGTTTCCTTACCAATCAGTTATCATCAGTTTCAATAGTTTATTAACGTACTTTCAGCCACCAAACCACAAAACTGGCAGCCACTTACAGTATGGTACAGTGCAGGTGCCATAGCAACAGCCGTTACCCCTCCTTACCCACAATGCACTGCGGTGCTTTAATTTTGGCAGCCGGTGGATCAGGCAAAGCTCCGTGTGAATAAAAGACTTAACTTTTCTCCCCACCTTTACATGTTGGTGGTGGCTGGCTCCACTGCCGGTTGGCCTGACACTGGGCCCGAGACGGGCCCTCCATCACGTAGCCCATGTTGCAGGAGAAGCTCACCACATCGTTCAGGTTGAAGCCATTGCCGATGGTACGACCATATATGGGGCTTCCAGGATGACCACAACTGATGGCTGGAAATGACAAGAGTAAGAGATTTAATATGGAATTCTAAACATGTCGAAAACAAAAGTTGTATTTTAATCTTTTATTTGCAGTAGCTGTTTTCTCACAACAGGTACATTTAAAAACAGTTCTTCTGGAAAATAGAAAATAGCTCTTTATATTGATTAGACACTGTGGGAAATGAGTTCATTTTATCTCTGCAATTTTTAATCATTTATTCAGCATTTATTTATTTATTTATTCATTTATTTATACCAGCACTACAGACTAAACGTCAATGAATTGTGGTAGTTTTTTTATTCATTGCAATTTAAAGTGGGTGACAACTTCTACCTTCCAAAACTGAGCGAGTTCAGTTGAGTCTCACATGCAAATCACTATTTAAGTTGCTGTCTATGTAGATCATGCCAAGTCACTTTCAATTAGGAGGCAGCTGCCTATGTAGACAGCTCGCTAGGTTTTGGAACGGAGCAAAAGACACACACAGACATCTATCTGCAACCTTCCTTGCCAAACATCATGATGGCATTAACCTTCAACCAGTATCTGTTGAAAAGAAGCCCAGTGCTCTCTAAATAGTACATCAAGACCTTCTGGCTGGAGGCTTGTCATTGCATGGATCTAAATGTCCCTCTACACAGATAGAGGGAACTGTAGTCCAATGAAACTCTATTGTTTTAATGGAAACGGGCAACACAGTAGCATTTGTGCTAAATTGCAGACATTTGTTGAATGGAGCAGAATGCGTGTTTAAGTGTGTTAGCAACTACATGCTGTAACTAGGAGATTAACACACGGTGCCTCTGGGGGAGAGCTGTCACTCTGTTGCTAAGTTTAGATGTTCAAATGATATCTATCAGAGTACATACAGACAGCAGAATCTGAGAATGGCATGCTGCCTTTTAATTATACGTCAGGTTGAGTTTACTTCATCTGGTCAAATGAAGCTCAATCAAATGAAGCTGATGTTGGTATCTGAAGATCTAAAGATCTGCTCTTGTTGTTTGCCCATAACCTCATGTCTACCATCCCATGTCACACTATATATAATGTGGGCTGATTACCTCCAGACACTCTAATTCCGAGTTATTAAGCTACAGAGAAGCTCTTATTTTATTATAGTAAAATGTCTCTCTCTGATGTGACACATTTAGGGATACATTTGCTATTGTGATACCGCTTTCAGCCTAGAGTATATTCTGGTCCTCATTGTGCATCTCTTTTGCACTCATAGAAAAAGTCACAGTTTATTTGCATAATCACACTTGTAATTTGTTTCTCTTTGCACAGAGGCAATTTCCCTTTCATTTAAAGACCTTCCATAGCCCAAATTTCAAATGAAACCCACTGCATGTTTAAAAAAAGCAAATTTATTTTTGGGCTTTCTCTTTCTTTATATATCTTACATACTCTTGCTCCTTATCTTGTGTACAGTCAGGGTCTTCAGAGAGCAAAGACCTGAGAAAACCTTTATCTGTTGGGCTTCAAGAAATCACAGGAGAACTGCAATTCTCTTTCTTCTGTTGATGGATTTCCTGTTTAAACAGGAAGCTTAGGTGGGACATATCTGAGGGATCATCCCATTTTGTAAGAACTGCCAAAGGTCTGCCAGTTGTGCCACAATTGTTAGTGTCAGGCAAAAGTAAGCGGAAATTGGGGGAGAAACACCGTCACATCTTTTTCAATTGGACAAAAACCTGGACACAGCTCAGAGTGCAAGATGAGTCATCAATATTTCTGGCCCATTTTTCAACTCCCAAGAGAAAAACAAATTTAAAATGTGAATATCTACTGAAGTTATTCTGTGGATTTTTAGAACTAGCACAAAGATGACTTCAAATCTAACTGACATTGACTAAAAGCCACAAAACTCCAGTTTTGATTTAATGGGGTCTTAAAGTTGAGTAAACGATTAATACATCAAATATGTCAGCTGCTGTTGGATAGATCTATTGAAAACTCACAAAAGACTTGACAAATCCTTGAGCAACTTGTCTGGCATTAAAATTGGCTTTTTCCTTTCATTTTATTTAATTTTAAAAAGTGTGAGATGATTTGTGGCTGTGAGTCTGCTCTGTGATGGTTTCAGATGCACTGCTGAAGTAATGTCTTGTAGAAGAGGCATCATCATCATCAAGAGAGACTTCTCAATAGCCCTGTTATGCTTGCTATGCACACAGAATGGTACTCAACTGATTCTACAGAACCCAGATTTTACATTGGACAGCTAGAGGAGACCACCATAGTAGCAACCCAGCTAACAGGGAATGTTCTCTGAATATTTTCGAAGTTATTAAAAACATTCTTGCAGTAATGTTAATAGAACGTTTTTAAAGTATATCATGTCAAAAATGATATTAAGTAGTTAGTGTAATGTTTTAAAAAGTTACAGAAATAAAAAAAAGTTTGAATAATGTTCTTATAACCAAGCAATAACGTTAATGTCTAAAAAAAACGGATGTTTGTAATGTTTCTATAACTTTCAAAATAATATTTAAAACACTTTTGTTACTTAATGGAAACATTAAGGAAATGTTCTTACAACCTAAAATTGGTAGCTGGGAAAGCATAACCAAGTAAACAAAGATGTGCTTGGATAAGGGCGTCATGCAACCTGCCCATAATCTACTGTACCTACTGTAATATGGCTAGCATCTACCAAAGACAGATGAATCTGTGCCAAAATAATACACAGTGTAAAAAGACCTTCAACCACAAAATCCCTGGGAAGCGCTTCCTCATGCATGATTATGGTGCAATTGCATTTAGTACTGTTTGCTTAAACAGACCTGGAACTCTTTCTGGGTCAAGATCCTCTAGTTTAGAACCAAGTAATTTGCGGATTTCGTAGCTGCATCGCGCAGCTTTTGCTAACAGTGTGAATGAATTCGGCAGCCTCAGTTTCTGGTGCGAGTTACTCCATCTTTTCCCTATGGCTCTATTTTATCAGCTCATTTCCTTTAAATGTTCTTCAAACAAATAAACGCCCCCGCTGAAGTGAGGCAGGCTCACTGCAGAGTGTTTGTCTGATAAATGTAGGCTGTGAGCTTAGACCCAGTGTGTCACTGTGCAGTGGGAAATGACAATAATAGCGTATTTTTAATAAAAATAGCTCCCCAGACACAGATCTTTAAATGCCAGTGCCATTTATAAAAGAGAAACAGAGCTCTGAGGTGTGACCATGTCATGATGTCATTTCCCCTTACACTTGTTTGCTATAAAGTTATTCCCCACGTCCCAGATATGGCAGCAGTTATAACCGGCAACGGTAAGATGTGCTAAAATGATGCAGCTGCATAATATGCAAGTTTTGCTCGAATTTTCAAGTATCAATATTTTGAAATGAAGATAATTTAAAGACCATTGTCCCAGCTAACACAAAGCATTGTCAGAACGTTGGCTAACATTCTCTAAAAGTTCTCTCTTAAAGTTATCAAAAGCGTTCTTGCAGTAATGTTAGCAGAACATTTTTTTTAACATTATATATATATATCAAAATGTTTTTCGTAAGTAGTTAGTGGAATGTTTTCAAAACATTACAGAATTACTTTACAGAACATTACAGAATTACAGCCATTACAGAAAAAAAACTAAAACATTTAACATTCTTCTCACCAAGCAATAATGAACATTCCCAGAACATTCAAAACAACACTTTTAACATTTTTGTTATATAATAAAAATGTTACCAAAACGTTCGTACAACCCAAAATTGTTAGCTGGGGAAGCACAATCTCATATTTCATTTGCACTATTTTTAGGTGCATATCTCTGACTGGACTTCAGTGTTGTTATAATGCTGTGTCATGTTAAATTAAGTTAAACTTTAATAAATGTGTCTCAAGAACTCTCAAGAACTCTGTGTTCTGTGCCATTCATTCTTCTCTTGCTAAGTTTGCATTTGGCAAGGCGGTAATTGTAGAAGCAGCTTGGACTGGGTTGACTCCAGAACTTACATAAAAAACTTGCCTTGCGTTTTTTATTGCATAGCTAAATATACAAGATTGTGTCTATTTCTTTACCCAGAGCGTGATGCATCTGCCCTTCTGTATGAATTAATCTATTTATGGATTCAGTAATTTTCCACAGCTTGTCTGCGAGAGGAACAGAGCGAGTCCCAAACTCACGGACACAGATGGGCAGCTGTCCGGACCAGTTGTGATCCTGCTGGCAGATGCGCACAGAGGAACCGATGAGGCGGAAGCCGGAGACACACTGGTACACAACAGTGTCCCTGTAGCCAAAGTTCTCCCCAATCACCTGACCATTGACGATCTGCTCGGGTGTGCCGCAGTGGCCCGCTGAGGTGAGGGGAGAGAGAAGAGAGCCATTAAAGAGATGGTTCTGAGACCACACTGTAAAATATTAACATCTGATGAGAGACGAACGTCTCATGTCTGCAGTAATTAGATGTTTAGGTGTGTAGGTTTGTAAAAGCACTGAGCAATGTTATCAGAAATACATTGAGACAAAGTATTTAGTGTGGTTGGAATGTTGTCTTTAACAGCATGGGTTTGATTTCAAGAGAACGAAAACTCAAAAAATGTACTGCAAGTCACTTTGGATAGTGTCTACCAAATGCACAAATGAAATGAACTGAAAAATAAATGTTCATGTACATATATAAAGAATTATTGCAAAAACATTACATGACTAAGTAACACATTCTTACATATGATTTACCCAGAATACATTCTGCCATACTTAACAAGATTGAAAACACAAGTTGGACAGTTTCCAAAGCAAAATGCCTGAAACAACAGATGTATAAAGCAGCAGTGAGTGTACAGCACATTACCTAAACAGCGTGTCTCTGTTCCACTCCACAGACCGGAAGATAGACACTCTCTCACTGTGGAACCCACCAGCATATAGCCATTGTCACATGTAAATATGGCTGTAGCCCCAAAGGTGGTCTGAGTTCCAATTTTCTTCCCATTGGGAGGCGTGGCCAGATCCCCACATGAAATGACTGTGTGGAGAGAGGAGAAGATAAGACAAAGCAGGACAGTTTGGCAGGTTAACGCATTTACTTACACAGCCTAGCAGCTAGTGGGCTGTATCACACATTTCCCTTACTTTGGCAGTGGGGCCTCTCGTTTTTCCAGCTCCACGCGCCATTGGCCATGCACTGAATGTGGGCGGGGCCCAGGCGGTAATAGCCAGGATCGCAGGTGAAGATGATTTTGGTTCTGTACTCATAATGTGATCCATTAACAATCCGCCATCGTCCGTGTTCCAGAGAGAAAGACCCGATACTTGGGCAAACCACAACTGTGGAACAAACGCACACGGCAACCAATATTCAGAATCACGCTGATTCCCAGATGCACTGTCACCTCATGCAACATTCATTTTGCCAGAACCATTAACACTTAACACAGTTATCTGCGATCGAGCTACAGACCATAATACATTTAAATGCTGTTCCTCCTAACAGAGACACTGAAAACTCTTTGGCTATGCAGTCAAATTCTTTGTGCCCAGACACTCATGGGTAATGGCTCTGTTCCAAAACCTAGTGAGATGACTTGCTATATGCCACCTTCCAAAGCAGCATGTTAACTGCAATAAAACCTCAAAAGTGACTGTTTGGAAACCTCTATATAAGCAGCAACTTCATGTGTTATACAAATCTTCCCTAGTAAACTTACATAATTTTTTCTAACTTTCAAAACTCTTTGCGTTGGGGGTTGGACTGAAACAATATCAGATTTTTACAATTATTGTGGCGAAAAGAATTCACTATAATGATATTATTGCGTTCTGTTAAATTAAAAAATAAATTAATAATGATATCAGCCAAATTCATCTTTAATTTTGTTTCTGGCGACAACCCTAGTTGAGAGCGCTAATGTTGCCTATATTGGCAGTTCACTAGATTTTGAAACAGAGCCATTTTTTGGTACCACAGATATTGTTTTGGGGCAGCAGATAGAATTGAATCATAAATAAATAAAGGTTAAAGCTGAAGCACAGAGATCTAGTTAGCTTTTGTAAGGGTTATCCTGAAGGAGTTTTGGTTCAGAATCTCTTAGCGTAGATGGGCACTGTACCTGAGCAGCGAGGGACCTTGTTGTGGTTGCTCCAGGTGCTGTCAGGTTGGCACACGGCGCTGGTCAACTCTTTGGATGACAGCCGGTAACCATCGTTGCAGAAGTAGGTCACGCGTGTACCCACTGAGTAATCCATGGCCAGCACTCCTCCATTCACTGGAGCCTTAGGCAGCCCGCAGGAGACAGCTTACGGGTGTGAAGATCAGAGAGACATATGGCGTTGTAAGTCATCATAACTTCAAAATATAATTGTTATAAGTTAATTAAAAAATCTCCCATCATTGCTTATTGCACCATTAGAACATTTTACCATCAGAGCATTGAGAATTGGTTTTTCGAATGGCTGGTTTTTAAAAGGAGTAATCAAAACTGATTCTTGGGTACTTATAGACATGTGGCCATCTCTGTTAAAGGTCAATACAGCGCTTATGATAAAAAGCCATAAACAAAAGGCCACAAAACAAAAATGCATTGCAACTTGTATACTACATGGTTAAAATGACATGGACACCATGTTGGTATCATCATGAAAAATATCATGAAGATGATATTTACTTGCATATAATGCCATAACTTTTTTAGGTTATACAATTTAAGAATGTTTTCATAACATTTTCATTAATTAACAAAAACATTAACAAATGTTATGTTCAAAAGGTCAAATTTTTAAATGCTTTATAACATAATTGCTTGGTTATAAGAACGTTTTTCTTTTTAAATTCTGTAACATTTTTAAAATGTTCCACTAACAACACAAGAATATCGTTGTTATATATACAATTAAAAAATGTTCTCCTAATGTTAAGTGATGAGAACTTTAAAAAAAAACGTTAGCCAATGTTCAAAGAATGTTCCATGTTAGCTGGGCGGCTAATGAAATGTTCTACCTTGCTTCTAGTTTTCCTCCCTTATGCAAGCAGGACTGGAACATCTTATTTATCAAAGCACAGTACTTTGCAATGACACTAAGTATGAATCATAGCTCTGCACAGGGCCTCTAGATTTATTGAGTACCAAAACACCGGTACATTTGAGAAACAAAAAACCATTCGGCTGTCATCACACAGCCATTAGCAGCGCAACAATAACCTCCCAATAATTAAAGAGCATATATCAGGAAGAACGCAGTTCTCATGCAGAACGGTCTTTGGCTTGAGGTGAACCCTTGATGCTTTGCTTCGGGCTGGAACGCTTTTGAAAGTTTACAGAGTAGTTTAAGTGTCACTTGATGTTCGTTGTGTAGAAGCCTGTGAAACTGAGGGAACAGGGGCCAATTCTGTCACATTAGAGCAGAATCGGGCCCTGTGTGACCGTGCCAGATCAGAAACAATTTAGCCAGGCTCATCTCTTCAGCTAAGAAGCTGGTTTGAGAATAGGTGGAGCGGTATGAATGGCACAGACGGAGAAAGAGAGCGCTGAAGATTACTCATTAATGTGACAAATGAAAGAGATCATGAAGAAAAAGTATCAGCGAGATGAGCGGTGTGGTAATTACAGCGTCCCCGTCACTGACCGTAAAAGCCTGTTCGAAAAGCTGGAGATTAAGTTTCGGAAAATGACTGATCATATCTGTGAGTGCTGAATTCATACCTGCGGTGTGTTTTATATTTATATTATGATATTACAGATGGGAATGAGCCACATCACCATCTAGGAGAAATCTATAGACATATAATGCACAATGGAATCTCATAGCTGTTTAAAAATAATTTTTTTGAAAGTTTTACGGTTAAAGGTCATTGGAGTTATTTTCACAATTCCGTTTGATGATGTCACAATCGGGTACGTTTTAAAACTACGATCTAAGTCTCTAAGTTGCTAAGTCCCACCCTCCCAAAACAAGCTCTTAAACTGGCCTATTTTCTGGATCTTACCTTGACAAGCAGGAACTGGGGCGTCCCAGTCATAGTAGCCGAAGGGGGTCTTCTTGCAAACAGCAGTGCTTTTTCCAATAAGTCGGTATCCACGGTCACATGCCCACCGCACCAGACTGTTCACATGTCCTCCGGTCTGGCTGCTAATGGAACCGTGAAGAGGAGAATCCGGGGTGCTGCAGTATAAAGCTGAATGGACAGACAGACAGACAGACAGATACCAAACCCCATCAGTTTCTTAATCACAACCCTGAGCAGAGAACTGTGACATAGCACAGCCAAGCACATAGGAGTTAAACAGCCCTAAGAACACTACAGAAATGTATTGTTAGGGCTGAAGAGAATAGGTTATGTCTATTAATCATTTTCCTTTCTGCTATAATCACTGAAAGAAAGTAAAACTCCTATGTGCCGCATTCAACATTCCTCCGGACTGTTTTCTAGGCCATTCGTTCGTTTTTGGGGATGAATATTTTATCATTTGCGAAAAGGTCACAATATCTGATTTATTACTTTTTCACCCACTGAAATTTTGCAGATTGGAAATAATATATGGCAAAAGGTGTGACAGAAAACCACAGAGGATTTTAAAATGGAAAGATATCAGATATGGTGCCAATATGTCCCAATATATCACTTCTGCATATTTTTGTAAATATGGTACTAAGGGCCAAGTTCTTCCTTTTTAAAACGAAGGTACAGAGGCCCTTAAAGGTATTTGGAAAATTAAGCCACAAATAAATGTTTATTTTTCGAATGTTTCATTTTTTTCACAGTTGTTTTCAAAATTTTGAAACATTAGTGCAGTGTGGCTTAAATGTCCTTCTCGGACCACCGTATTACATATTCACACATAAATATAAAAATGCACATTTATCTATGCACATATTATCACACTTTAAACAAATGCATCTGTACCCTTATTCCAATCATATGTATAAAAAAATGCACCAAGATAAAAATTTAAAACTAAAATTTACACACTACAAAACCTTCACATTATAAAAAAGATCAAACAATAATATAATACATTTTTCTTTTCTTAAATAATTCACCAATTTACTATAATACTAAGAAATATCATATTTCTTTAAGTTCAATAACAAACAGGAAAGACATGCATGTGCACTGCATTCAGAAAGCATAAGGTTCATTTCTCATTTTATTGTGTTGCCATTTGTCAATATCTGTATCTTTAGAGCATTATTTAATGGTGGCATTAATATGTTCTGTAAAGGAACTTAAAAAAGGCAAAAAAATCATAGCGGATAATTTAGTGCTATGACCCTCAAATGACCCAAACACATGGGAATGACTTCAGAATGAAGGTCCAAATAAAGACAGATAGGAACTATCACTGGACTTTGTAAACGCTATAAATGATACATGCTGAAT
>JAZGTK010002360.1:0-32288 GCA_036877625.1 Ambastaia sidthimunki | reverse complement strand
TCTTCTATGGTTTTTACTTTAGGAATTTAAAGAGAAAACGTGATTATGAGTTTATTATCACATCTTTACAGGTATATGTTCTCAGGAATAGCCAGTGTGTGTGTGTGTGTGTTTCCACTATTCAATTATCACTCACAGCTCTATTGTTACACACACACACACACACACACATGCTGTTTGCTGATTGTAGTTTAAACAGAACAGTAGTGTAAACAGTAGCCTTCATTGGGGCTGTGTAACATTAAGGGTAACTGTAAGCTTGCTGTTGTCTCATGTTCAGCTGAGACAGTGCAGAAAAGTCCTCAGGGTTATATTACTTAGGTTCATCTCAGAGAGCAGCTAAACCATATACTGACAGATATCAAACCCTAGAAGCTGCACTTGTGATTAGCGGCTGGCAGGAATCGAGTAATGTGTTTTTGACTGATGATGACTTCCTGACTGAAAATGCCTTTATCACATCTTGAAGATTGCCCAAAAGGTCTCTGGCTGATACTGAGGTCAAAGGAGATCAAATGTAAGGCCTTGATTTGCAGAGCAATGAATCATCGAAGCTTGATATAAATGTCTATGCGCTCTGAAGTGAATCTCTTTACCAGACTATGTACCTATGTACCTGACATTTGAAGAGTCGACATACAGTATATCTTATTTTGTTATTGGTAAAGTGTGATACATAGACTAATACAAATTTACACTGTAAGTTACTTTGGATAAAAGCATCTATTAGTATATGTAACTTAACAACTATGTTGTTTGAACCGTTAGCTATGATCATAATTGTTGGAAGGCAGGAAAAACTGAGCAGGGTTTTAATAAAAATTTGTCTAGAGAAATCAAGCTAATTATGGGTTTGTTTGGCATGTTGATTGTCTCTGGGCACTGTTTGTGTGTAAACTACAATAATGTAAGATCTGTTTATCTTATTAACAAAATTACCTCAATGCAAGCAAACACTTTTAGAGACAGACAAGATTCTAAAGTACTGCAGGCTCATTGTTCACTCCAGAAATCGATCTGTATTATTCTTGGAAACTTATTGATTTCTTTCCTATTTTTTGTAGTTGCCAGTACTTGAGGCATTGGCAGTCTGGCACTGTGAATGGTGTGTCTACCTATAAAGAAAGAAGAGACGCAATATCTTGACTCACAGCCTATGAATGGGGACCTAAAGCGGAGTGGAGTAAAGGTGCATACACAACGTTGATTAAAATGGGGTAAGTTTGTGTAACTAAAAGCTTTATGATTAACATACCGCTTAACTTCAGATTTTAACCTCCAGATACATGGGTAGTCTTGCTGTACAAATACATACAGTCTACAGTAAAATCCATTTTAAGGATCTGATCAGCTTACATAGGCAACATTTTAAAGGACTGAATTTTCAATGTTGCTACAGATGGTGTTTAAACTCATTGTCCCAGATGATATGCAAGGAAAGTATCCCATAGAAAACAAAAGACATACATTAGATACATTTATTTTTTCCTTATTTTTTTTGCAATGAAAAAAATGTTTCTCCCTTGGAAATGACAAACTGTGCTCACATTTGCCAAGACACTAAAGTCTGGAATCCACAGTACAAAATTTCAATATGTAGAAGTTTCAAACATCTGTCCATTAGGGCTGAACATTAATGGTATATCTCTCTAGAATCTGTATGTCCTAGCCATTTGTCTCAATTGGTTTTTATTTCTGCTAAAAACTAGGAGAAATACCTGAAACACAAATATCTGAGCTATAAAAAATATACACATATCTTTAGAGATATTGTATCTTCATAGGTTGCTGTAGAATCCATCATGTTCAGACTCCATACAGAGTTCTTATGAGTCAGGCCTGTATCTCAGCGAGACTGTCTGCTCGTGTCCATAATAATTCAGCCTGAATAGAAAAGCGTGAGTCTGCCTGTCTGTCACATACAGAGAGGACACAGTGAGCTCAGCTTGAACTGATCCAGAACCACATGCTCAGTATACAAGCTCCTTATGCTAATTGACTGTTTACTGGCACGTCAGCAGTTTGGAGGCTCAGGCGAGAGCAAACACTAACAGTGCTATTGTGATGGTGAGTCTGTTCGCCCACCATGATAAATCCTTCCTACTGATCCATTGTGCAGTTTATGAGAAAACATAGGGAGTTTCGCTTATTTCTCAAACAGAGCGTCAAAATTAGCCTTATAATATTGGTGCTTTTAATTGTCCTGGTTTATTAAAATCGGACAAAATGTTAATTGAACACCTGAATGTGTTACGGTAGGCTTCCCCCACTTTTTGTTGCTTGAAACCGATATGATGGTTTTCCATCTATCTTTTTTTCATAAAAATGTCATCACGATGCCATTGTTGTTCTTCAAAGCTGAAGTGATGTTCGTTTAAATGAATCTGTCCTGAATCTACTGCTCGCAGTAATTCTGTGAAACTTCTGCTTTGACCCTGATTTCTGTTTCAGATTATGAATGAATATTTGTATGGCCCAAAGCCAGGCAATTTGTACTAATAACAGTAAGAGAAGCTCTCCTTGCTAATCTTTAGTTCTCATCTGATTAGTGGAATATGAGCCCAGGGCGAGTGTTGTGGCTCTCTTCATTACTGTCTCCTCTGATTTTTCTTTTTCTAATGGTGTAGCACACAAAATCTCCCTCATTAGATTCATACAAAGAAGACATTTTTGGAATATAAATTAGATTATACAATCATGAGCATTGTAATTAGCCACTGCAGTGGTTATTTAACTGTACATTATTGGGTTACCAAGCTGTGGTTTTGTCTTTGGTTTAATATCATTCGCATAATTGTACAGCTAGTCTGCAAGATCATAGCTATGGGCAAGATGAATAAATATTTAAACATTTGAGAAATATACAGTCCAAATGTCCAAAGGTCTCATCTGTGATTCAAAATCTAATTTAAATCTGAAAATAGTATAGATTTTAAAAGGTTTTATGATTTGGAGAAGTTTATTGCATAAAATGAAAAAGATCTATTTATAAATCTATATAAATATGTAAATATATTAATGCTAAATATATAAAATTCTGCATTATTTTTGGGTCATTTGTAGGTCAGATTTCTTTGCTTCTGTTCTCAGATCAAGTTTAAGAGACAAACCAAATATTATATGGGTATATTTCTAATTTCAGTTGACTTAGTACTAATAAATAGTGCTATTTACTATAAAAATACATTTATAATGACTTGTATTTGCTAAGTGTTTGGTGTTGGTGAATAAAAGTATAAATGTACTACAGGTTAAATATAGAGTGCAGCCAATGTCATGATGCTAATTTTCCTGTGTGTGTCCTGATGTCTGCAGGGTGATGGCTCCTGTGCTCCTCTCTGAAACAGGGCAGCTCCTCTTGTGGCCATGCCTGATGTGAAAGCCCCACAATGTGAGAACTCCCCGGCAGGCTCACCTGCAGGCTGCAGCATGGACTTGTCCGTGGACCTGTCCGTCTTCAGCTCCCCACTTTCCCCATTCCCTCATCACGGTGTGTCCCCCTTCCCCGCCCAAGGTGTAACACTGGACCACTATCCTCCAGGCTGCAACAATAACAATGGCTTGCTCAGCAACCTGGGGCTGTACTGCTCTACCAGCAGTATGTATCCCCTGAAACCACCTGACACTCAGTCTGGCTACAGAACAATGCGTTTCTCGCAAGGATGTGTGAACGCAGGCGGCACCCGGCTTTACCGCAGCCTGGAAAACCTGCACTGGGCTACTATATCTGATGCCAGTATGTATCCCTACAGGAGTGTGGACAGCGAGTTCATTTTTCACTGCACTTCAAGTAGCAATTGGTATGATGGACCTCCTCAGGGACAACAGCTCTACGGCGTGATGCCTTCCTCTGACAGTGTGACATTGTATAGCCGTCAAGAAGTGATTAGGAAGGACATACCCCTCTTACCTCAATGGCTCTTGCCTGCTGTGGAGGACAGGAGCATGAACAGAAATGCTCGAAAAGGCCTCAGAGACAAGCTTAGACTCCAGAGCATGCGTGTGACGGAGCCCCACAAGCCCTTGCGACCTCAACCTGTGCTTGGTAATGTGACATCGCCGGCGTATCCATGCGATCAGGACGTAGCAGTTAGAGCGGGCCTGCTGTCCTCTTTGAAACAAAGAAGTAAAGAGCAAGAACTGTCCGCCCGTCGCATCACAAGTCCAGAGGAGATCAAACAGGAAGCGTTGCGACGCCTGCAGCTCCGTAGACAGAGAAGCACTCCAAACCTCACACTGAGCTCCAGACAGGAGTCTAGTAGCCTCAGTAAAGCTCATACCTCAGATCCCATCCGCACCAACTCTGCCCAGTCAACCCCTGAGAGAAAAAGACCCCCCGTGGGGCGCCTGCACATACCTACATTTGAGGAGTTCAAGAGAATGAGGCAGAAGGAGAGCAGTAAGGACCACAATCTCCTCACAGCTCAATCTGATGGAGATATGAAGAGTAATGACCAACATAAAAAGGTTAATGGAGGGGAAGGAGAGCAGATTGAAGAAACACAGAGCGAGGACATCAAAATCAGCCAAAACAACAGTACCGCTGAGGATTTAAGCTATTCTTATGTACAGAGTGGAGAAGAGATGTCTGAGCCCAGTTTCTCAGCAGAGGTCCCAGGTGGACCCATCTGCACAGGCCCAGTGGCTCGCTCTCCATTACACCCTCAAGCTGCTACAGGAAAAGGGGAGGAGACTAAGGGCCCAACGAGACCAGAGGCCACAGATGTGGCTCTTCTCCCCTTCCCCATCCGCAGGGAGAGCGGAGATGGCCCCTCCAGCTGCTGCCCGGCAATCCTTCTGGACGGCACAGACCTTTCCAGTTATGGAGCCAAAATCTACAAAATGAAGGATGGCTTTCTGGGATCCGCCCTGGACCTTATTAAAAAGAGGTGAGTGGAGGGAAAAGCCTTTGTGTTCTGCAGTTCTTGTGCTGCATTGTGGCATTTTGTTCAGTGTTGTTCTAAAGGTCAGGATGAAACATGTTTGGCTGTTAGACTGTAATAATTATACTAAATTTTTAGGTAGCATATCTGTAAAATGTGGACATCATCTGTTTGGAAGTAAAACAAAACACCATGATGAGTTAAATGCTGGAAGAGTGTTTATTGTGGTGATCAGTATTGCTTGTTAACTGTGGGATTGGATCTTATTGCAGCTGCTGCATCAGTATTGCTGTTGGTATTGATTTATTCCAGCATCTGAACAGCCTGTATATGCAGTGAGACATTGTGAATGTATTATCACAATTATGTCTATATTTATGACTGCGACACAGTAGAAGATCCTATTCTTAATCTATATCTTTGTGTAGGATTTTTTTTTGTAAAAATACCCAAACAAGGTTTTCCTGAGAAAACAAAATTGCTTATATTAAGGCTTAAAAGATTGCTTTTAAAATATTGTCTTGCTCTATCGACAGATTTAAAAAAAAAAACTGATTTCAAACAAATCTTAAAGTTTAAAACACGCCGAAAACTGTATGCAGTTTTGCTTTTTAGGTAGTATTAAGATTTCCTGCAGTGAACGCAATAGCAGCAGCCAAAACTGAAGAAGATCTTTATAGAGGCTTATTTTTCAGTTCCTATTTGCAGGATTTTCCGTGTAGGGTAATCACTGAAATTAATTATTATTGAAGCACGTCCACTATGTTGATATCAGACAAACGAAAACATTTCCTGAATGACAAAAACCCCTGTGACAATTATTAATGACTGTTACATTTAATCATCTCCTAATGTTTAAAGGCCAATTAATCATTAAACTTATTTGTCTCATGTTACTCGATGTCCCGCTTTCGCTGAACTAATCTAAATGTCCAGCCTATTTATCATTGATTCTCTAAGTAATTGTATTATAAGGATTCTGCAGTGGTTGTATTTTCCTGTGGTGCTTGTCTGGTTCACACTACCCACCCACAGCATCTGTCATATAGATGTTTTATACCCAGAATCTTGCATATGCATGAAATATGTGAAATTGACAAGGATTTGATTAGCATAACAGCACATAACTCTAGCCTTGGCAGTCATCTCTACATTTGTTATTCATGCATAAATCCATATAGATTTTCTTTCAGGGCTTTTTTTTCTGACATTGTTGGTTCGTCTGAGGTATTTCTACATTAGAGAAGCTTTTTCTGTTGTTGTGTACAGTACCTCCAGGGCAGGAGAGCAGCCTTCTAACAGTCTAAATATAACATCCAATATCCCAGCTGTACCGTAGTGCCCCAAGTGTGTGCCTTCATTTGCTATCTAGCTGCTCAGGGCTCCAGGTAATTTTTATGAGATTTTTATGTAGTTATTTTTATTTGTGCCAGATAAAACATTAATATTGATAGTAAGCCACAAGCCAGTTGTCCTATTTAAGCTGTCGATATACTGTAATATGTGTCTTTATGCACAGGTCTAATAAATTAGGAAAAAAATGAATAAAAAAATTAATTACTTCACATATAATACTGTTGCTATGACAGGCAATATATCTGAAACGCTTTCATTCATGTGTGAAAGACTCACACACTGGTTTTAAGACGGGTTTTATTGCCACTTTCAGAGAGGAATATTAATTACTGTCAGCACATATCTGTACATTTGTAGAGGTTACAAATATACTCACATTATATGCACATTTTATTGTCAGAAATAAAAACTCCAATTTTTACAGACACCAGTTATTAGCATGTCTGCTTTGCATTGATTTGTCTTTCTGGTGAGCAGTCAAGAGCTTCTTTGTCTGTTTTCCATCAGATGTATCAGTGGTGGTATGGTTTTGCCAGTGCTTTCAGATAGCATCTATGCAAATATTCCACTGTAATGGGTGCAGCATTATCAGCTATAGAGATACTGAAACATTAAAGTAGATGAAAGAGATGCTGCAGTGTCAATTAAGACAAATCAATCAAAACGCCTGTTCTTAAGGGACAATGAGACATGTTCATATGATTGGAAAGGGAAAAACAGTTAATGTCTTTAAAACAACCAGTTTATTTAAAAATATACACTTTTGTTGTGCAATAACAATACAGAAATGTTGTTGAATGTTGTTGAAATATTATTTAATAGTCATGCAAGCATTCATTTTAAGTTTTAGTGTTTCGTGTCTTTGATTGGCCATTTGCTGCCGGATTTTATCTGAGATTTCGGTGTGAATTCAAACAAAGATAAATGTTCATGCGAGACGGGCATGTGCTGTTATAAATTCACTCTCTGGCTGCAGTGTGTGGGGTCAAACATGGATACATAAGCTCCTTTCCACCACACACACAAACACACACACAAACACAAACACACACACACACACACACACACAAGGAATCTAACAGATCGATTATCCACATTCAGATTCAGACCCCTGCTGTGAAGAGTTCAGGTGTTAATGTGAATTGATGCATCTAATTGCTGTCCCTGTCAGCCCCTCAGGTCTGGGGGGTGGAGGGGGGCACCAGCCCTCCCTAGAGGTTGGTGATTGACTGTACACCAAACATAAGAATGAGAAATTGTAATTTTAATTTAACAATACCATTTTGCTGTTTTCTCTCTTTGTGTTGTCTGTCTCTCTCCTTCGCTGCTTCAGCTGCAGTGCAGATATTGCATCCGAGATTCCCGTCCGACTGTCGCGTGAGCAGAATGACGTCGCTGACATCATCGCTCCCCAGCCCAGCCATCAATCTGCCCACGTTGCCATGACAACGTCGGCCTGCGGAGAGGAGGCTTGCGCCGAGCCCACAGGACAAGGGGGAAAAGCAGCAACAGAATGCGTAAGGAATGCTTGCATGTCTCATACACGCTCGTGCACTAGCACGCACACACCTGCCTCCAGCTCAGATTTTTACCCCTGAACAAGGACAGCAGAGACTTTGTCATGCATGCACGGGACCGTGATCAGGGCGCATAGGAGGCTGAGGTTGCAGGAGAATCTGCACAGTAGAGATGACTGCAGACATGCAGCGGAACGCGCAGAGGTGCAGCTAAGAATGACACGCAGGGAAGATTAGCATCAGGTTTCATGGTGGTAACTGTTTTTTACTCCTTCTGTGTGTCAGGTTGTGTGTGGATGCTGGGCTCAGTGTTGCCTGCTTTTGCCTTGCTTGGCATGCTGCACAGCTATTCGTTGTGGCGCATTTGTTCATGCAGTATGACTGACTGTATGGTTTAAGGTTAAGGGTGATACTGGTAGAACCCTCTGGCTGAGGGTTTTTTTATTAGACTGGTCAATCTAACATTTATGTGCAATGTTGCTATGATTCGTTGGTCCAGTGTTGCGTACATCACCTTGTTGCCTTCACCGGGTTAGATGCCTCTTCTGTCTCTTGATTTCTGTCTGTAGTTAATTAAAATAACGGCTGCATTATTTGTTATTCTGTACGTTACCTGAACCCAAGGTGTATTGTTTCTTAATAACACTTGAGGACCTTATGCTGTGGGCGACCTTTAAGGAGTTTCACCATTCAGTAGATCTGTTTGTTTATATCAGATGTAAATGAAAAACCTGTATTCTGATATGTGGCTTACAGACATCATTTTGAATCACCCTTTACTGTTACAAAGGTGTAAATGGTAGAAGGTTATTAGGTCTGTCAGAACTTTATTGGCCAGATCTGATCAGTTTGGAGTCAACAGAAAACAGTGTCTGCAAACCATTTTACTTTAATAATGTGACACATGTCCAAATAAAACTGGCACTTAACTGTGTGTGAAAGGTGGTCTTGATTTGACTAATGGTTTGAGGGAAGATTTTAAGAGAACTAGAGAAATAAGTTTGTTTCAGAGGTAAAGAAAATGATTATATTTTGATTTAAGATTAGAAAGACAAAAATACAGGAATGTGTATGAATAGGGTCAATATTTATATAATATTTACTTTAAATGTAATATCTAGTTTGTCTAAATACCTCTCCAGATTTTTTCCTTGCCTCGGCCCAAGATAGCTAGAATAGGTTCCAACGCTCCCCATTACTAAAAAAATGTTGAATTTCCAAAGTCATATTTCTGTTTATAAAGAAAATAGGTACACTGTATGACCCTGGAGACTGCTAATAGCCTTTGTATGAAACCCAAATGCAGAGAATGCCACAGAAAATTAAATACTTTGGTAATACAACACCTCCATTGGATGTACTTTTGAAACAGTTACTCTGATCGCTGTCTGAAACATTGAGCTTTTCATTAATTGTGGTATGTGCACAAAACGATTACTTACATTACTGATGCTGTTTGCTGCTAAACTCAGCTAAGCTCTGTCCTGTGCAGTTAGATGTGCACTGTTGATTGACAGATCTCCGTCTTGTTAGCAGGTTTCTGGATCAGGCTGCAGGCGCTCCAGCTCAGATGCGGCCTATGAGCTGGCAGAGTCAGTGAGGGCCCAGCGTGAGTGCCGCCTGCGGCCCCACTACAGCGACCCCATGCCTGCAGATGCCGCCAAGCGTAAGCAGCTAGAGATGAAGATCGCCGCAGCAGCACGCTTGCAGATTCACCGCAGAGAGAGGAACAGTGGTAAGACTCACAGTTGCACTCATTGTTTTAGCTGCATTTAAACTTCACTTGTGCCCTAGATTTGTACTTAATAAACTCCATATAAATATATAATATAACAAATCACTTCACATCATTTAAATAAAGTCTGCTGCCCTTACGTGACTCTTATTGTCCTCTACCCAGAAAACTTATTTTTATTATTTTATATACCTTTTGCACAACACCCATACTCGGTGTTTAGTCTTTGTTTTAAAATCAAACTATTAAATGCATTTCAAATATCAGATTAATAAAGGTTTTGTTACACCTGCAATACTTTTGTATGTTTTTGTACAGCTAGCATATTTAAAACATGAAAAAAGCCTGAAAATGTTCTTTTACAGACCAAATGAGTCATAAGCCTCATTTACAGCTGGTGTTAATATCATTCTCTGGTGTTCTGATCACAAGTAGACGGTGTTAAATACAGATGTAAACATGGTCCAAAATGATGTTATACAAACCCTACATACAGCAGTAGTCAAAACCACATCGGATTTGTAGTTTAAATGCTAATAAGGCTGAGAATGAGATGCAATCAGGTGCTATTGAAATCCAGTCTTAACTCTACTGTTTGGTATTTGTGATCAGTACCGAGCACTGCCAGGGGCCGCTCGGAGCCCAGAGGTGAGGAGAGAAGCAGAGGTCTGGGTGTGTCGCGCACAGCACAACACCGCTGGAGTACAGTCAGCAGTCTCAGCGCAGACAGCGGCGTTGTGGGGTTAAGTGACGAGCGCGAGGAAGAAGAAGAGCCACGACGTGCCCGTCACAGCGCCGGAGCCGAGGTGGAACGCATGGACAGTGGAATCGGCACCGGTTTGGCTCGGGAATGGAGGAGACCCTCACCGTTCCTCAGAAACTGGGAGGTTCTGCAGCCCTGCCCTGACTGTGGCCACAAGGGGGGAGCTCGTGGGGAGGGCATGTGCGAACGTTGCTGCAAACTCCGCACTGAACGCAAAGAGGCCATCCTGGAGTTCTTCAACACAGAGTCGAGTTACGGAGAGGACCTGCGCATTATCAAGGAAGAGTTCTACTGCCCCATGCAGAGTGCAGGACTGCTCACAGCTGAGCAGCTGGCTGTGGTCTTCAGCAATGTTCAGGAGCTCATTGATGTCAATGACAGGTTCACAGAGCACCTGCAGGACAGCATTGATCAGGCTTTTGATCAGGTAAGAAGTAACAGAGATAGACTGTTATTTCACAAGGCCAAATAATCAGTCAATATTTATTTACATTAGCTGGTAACGGTACCCAGATGGCCTATTACAAAATGTGTTTATAAAATGTGTTTACACACATTTTTAAAGTTTTTAATATTTATTCTTCACAATAACCCATATTTAAATTTGCATTCAGGCTAGAAGTTGTTTAAAAAGTTTCGACAAATTAAAAAAAAAACAAGTTTCGATAAAAAAAATTTTAAGTACAGTGGGCTCCAAAATCCGTGATCACATTAAAAATGTAGGATTCAAAATCTGGGAATAAACAACTTTTTATAATTTTATTTAATGCTTGGCTCTAAATCTAAAGGTTGAGATTTCCTTTGAGGCACAAAAAAACAACATTCTCAAATCCTACTGGAATAACATGGATCCAGCATGTATATTGATTGGATATTAATTGAATTTTCCACATTAAATGTGAATGTTCTGCATTGAAATATGGTAAAACACTACAAATATTTGAGCTAGACAACCTAAATTATTGATGACTGCCTCCACACAGGGCGATGAGGACCTGCAGACTGTGTGTATTGGAGAAATCTTCTTGGAGTTTGTCAACATGCTTCCAGCATTTCAAACCTATTGCCTGCAGCAGTCCACATCCGTCAACACGCTCAACACTCTGGAAAAAGAAAAGGAGCTTCTGAGGTACTGACAGACACTTCTTACACATGTACTGCTTTTAGTAGAGTACTGGTTACTAATCTTGTATATATATTAAGTATGAATACTTACAATTAAGTTTCTTGCATAAGTCACACAAGTTTTCCTCCCTTACCATCCCTTAGAATATTCCTTGACGTGTCCCAGAATGACAACACCGCACTCAGGCGCATGAATCTGCGCTCTTTCCTCATGGCGCCACTTCAGCGCGTGACCAAATACCCGCTGCTGCTCAGTCGCATCAGCAAGGTCACCCACGAGTGTCACCCTGACTACCTGCATTTAAAAGAAGCCAAGAGCCGTGTGGAGTCCCATCTGGAGCACATCAACATGAAGACCAAACAGGAGGGCACCGCCACATGGTCCTTGCGCTCTTTCCGGCGCGATAGTCGCAAGAACCGGGAGGTGATTAACATTGAGATGAGAGAGTTGTCCATGAAGACTGTGGGTTGGTCCAGGGAGAGCACACGCTTCATTATGGAGGGACCCCTGCAGCTGGCGCAGCCTGCCGATGGCCAATGGCTTAAGAAGGGAAGCAAGTCCCTCAAATTCCAGAATGTTCAAAGCTTGCTCATGGTGCGCACACTACGTGCGGCAGAGATGCTGACTGTGGCTGATGGGGGCGTCAGGGGAGAGCAGCTGGAGAGCTTGGAGACGGTGCAGGATGGTGTACTGGTGCTCATCAAAGACAAAAGCAGTGGAAAGTTCACTGTCTTACGGGATCCCATCCATCTTGCTAACTGTGTGGTATCCACCGACCCCGACTGTGATGATACTTTTGAGGTGCTGGACATTCGGCGTGAGGCCTTCGTTTTCCGCGCCTCAGACAAACCCCGCACTCAGCAGTGGTTTCGTCAGATTAAGAGATATGCTTGTGATCTCGGATCTTGGAGAAAAAGACGCAATGCTCTTCCTAATATCATGATCAACACAACTCAGACCCGGTCCTAACACTGACACTTTACAGTAACCTACAGTAAACTCTGATGATGTAAATAATACAATTCATATTTTGTTGCCTGGGCAGTATTTGTGTTGGGGAATAAGATTTAATTAGATGTTTCTCCAACAATGGACTTTTAAGTCACAAGGTTTTACTGTGATTTTAAAAGATGAACTGAATATTAATAGACTGCAAGGGGCACTTTCTTTAGCAAATAAATGAAATGTGAAAGAAAAAAGGGAAAACAATCTACTATAAAGCAAAAAGTAATGCCTTTTGGCATACCAAAATGAGGACCTCACTAGATGCCTCAGTGCTGCACTTGTATAACACTGATTGTACAACCAGTTTGCTACTGAGAAAGAAAACAGAAAAATGTTTTCAGTAGTGAAATGGTTTCTGTGATAAGCATGAAAGAAGATGTTTATGACAGAATGAACCATGTGAACTTTTTGGTAACGCACAACCATGTGAACTGAGTGGAAACTTGTGTTTTGTGTGACGACTGATCTTAAAGGTGTTTTGTTTTCTCACCATAGTAATTCACTTCATCTCTCTCTTCCTTCCGTAAGCAACTATTCACACTGCCACACAAGACCCAGAGGCAGTTCTCACACATTCAACACTGTGCTGGTGTACCAAGCAGCAATAAACTTCATTGTATTATGTAGCGACAGTAAAGAATTTTATTTTTTTAGGTTTTATTCACAGGTAGTCATTCTTGTGTGATCAGTGATGTTTATTATATGTCCCTCCATCATTGAGGGTGTCGTGTCAGTCTAATCAAGACAAGTCTCGCCACATGGTTGTGCAGAAACAATCTGTGGCCATGAACCACCTTCCAGATTTTGTAAAAAATGTCAAGATTTTTCCTCCAGTTTGTGTAATTTATAATTATGGTGTTGCTTTTCTTTGTAATCCCTAAGAGAGAAAATACGTGCCTTTGTTTTATTTCATACTGAATAGGTCTGTATTACTTTTTCTTTGCCCGCAAATCGGTCAAAATATTGAGAAAAATGAAAGTAATTTTTAGTAGCTGCTAATTTATTCAAACCTTGTCACAGTTAAACGTACTGTGATATATGACAACTTGCTAAATGTTACTTCTTTTTGTTTGATGCACTTTAATATGGTCCTAAAACTGGATTGAGGACATTGTTTTGCAGTTTACAAAGCTTTACTGTACTTTGTTTTCAAGATCGTTTAAGCTTTAAGAGAAATTTGAACCACATTAAGTAATTATGCCCTCTTTGTATGTTTAAAATTAACACTGACGGATATAAATTGTCACCATCACTGGATTTTGGCATTTGTTTCCACATAAACATTTACTGTTTGGCATTGATACTGTTAGAAATATCATAACTTCCATTATACAACAGAAAGAGGAATTTAACCTGCCTGATATCTTTGTTTGAAATTGTACTTTTGAGACCAATCAAGCTGTTCAGTACTTTATTCTGTTCATACAAAACCTTATTTAATATTTTTGTTGTGTAACATATTGTGAATTACAATTAAAAAATGAAAGTATCAAGTTTTGTCTTCATTGACTGCATATTTTCTGAGAACATTATTTCCACCATTATTCTCAGAATGTTTATCCATTATTTACAAAACATTTTTCCAGGGAACCACCACATGAACACAACATTTCTAATACTACATAAATTTAAAATATTTATTTGGAAGAAAGTACACAAAGCTTTATTGCAGAAAAAATACCCAAATGTACAGCAGATAAACAACTGAACCCTCATAAAAAGAAACAAGCAATAAAGGAATTTGCAAATTTACAAATAAAACAAAAGGTGTTATAAATCTTTACAAAGAAAAACAAAAGTATTGACAGTTTGCCTTTTCAGTCGTTTACTTGGAAAGAATTCAGTCGTTGATAAAACAATACCTGTGTTGTGTTGCTAATAACATTTTTCTTGTTTGACTGTACAATGACTGACACACAACAACTTGGTGAATAGTAAAAAAAACATCCAATTAAACAGAACAGGCAAACAAAATGCATCTGTACATGAGTATCTCTCAACAGCAGTGAGAAGGTGAACATTTCCACACTGAAACCTGAAGTGCTCTCCAATCCGGTGGACAGGTGGCTTCAATGGCAAGTCACTGCCCAAGGCTGCTGGGGCTTCAAAATGTCCATCCCCTCCTCCCTTCCTCTGAACTCCTGCCCACTAACAGGTCTAACCACTCTTTCAGTCATGAAGAATCCTGGCCAGGGCGGCACCCAGCTGCCTCTTGGATTCCCCAAACTGCCTCTACTTGTCTCCTCCGATCTCCTGCTCCTTGGCAAGGCCTCGAATGGAAAGGTCATACACCACCTCCTCAATTTTTTTCAGACCATACTTGAGGCCATCATAGCGTTTGCGCAGAGGATCGTTTTTTAGGTTAAGCAAGCGGAAGCCAGTGTCAAGTTCATTGATAAAATTTGAGATACGAAGTGGGCGTCCGTAGTCCCCTGCTGTGACACTGTTCACTGCCAGCCTGGCCTAAATGAAAGAATGTGACAGGTAATGTTTTTTGCTCTGCTCTTAATTTGAAAAAGAGAATCCAGGAAATTTGTTTGGATTTATTTAGCAATATAGGGCTTAATTTCTCTTAATTTTTCAAATCCACAATAACCTCTGATATACATGCCACATCATGATTAAAAACAAGGTAGGGTAGGCAATTTCAGAGAGGTTAACAAAAGTAAGCTAGCTTAGAAAGAATGAAATCCCACCCTTCCTTTAAAAATGCTATACAAAGCCACACCTCCCTCAAAACACATGAAGGCAGTTATGCAGAGATATGCATGTACATAGCTTGACAGCCAGTTCAGACTGAATACAATAATTAAATCATTTTATGTTCCTGCACTTCTCATAGAAGATATATAAATAAAAATGTATTTACTGTAAATAAAGTATATAAAGTACAATAAAAAACTAAAAATATACTTACATTTTATTAGGTACTTTGTATCAATGCTTGATCTATCACCATAATCATTACAATGGGAACTGTAATAATCTTACCAACTCACTGGCCAAAATAAGAACTCCTGCTAGATAGTCTTCCATATCCAAATGAAATCCTTTTTCTCTGTCCACTTCAACTGCAATTAAACAGTAGCATAAATTTACAATAGTCCCACACAAATATACAACATATATACATACATGATTATAACATACTGGCAAGTATTTTTGCCACTTCTTCACGTGTAACCAGGGACTCGGTTTCTAAGTATACCACAAAAGCTGCAAGGAAGGTAAGCCGCTGAAGAACAAATCTCCAAAGTTCATGATACCTACAGAAAGGTCAGGACATGATCAGACTCAATACAATTAAGACTATAACCAAGCTCATTCAATCCTATAAAACAGCCTGTGACACTTACCGATAGTACTGTTCTACAGGGAACTTAGTTTTAAGTTCTCCTGTGTGAGTTCTAACAATGCAGAACAGTTCCCTGGTCTTCTGACACTTGCTGGGAACTGGACAAATCAAAGGTCCATAATGAAGTTATTATAAAGAAATTACTTAGATCGAAAACATTTAAATTTGTCCTACTTTCTTTGAAGCCACTTGGCTGATGGACGCTTTGAAGAACTGTCAGAATCTCTCTCGCTGTCTGTTCGAGCACCTGGACAACTTTTCTTATGTCCTAAAAGAAGAATAGCGGGATACAGCCAAGAGCACTTGGATTTAAATAAAATTTGAAAAGACATTAGCTGAACTTTCTGTCTAGACTGTGACATCTGTTGCACTTTATCATACACAATTCACGGTAAAGTCACAATGACAAGTTATAACGAGTATCAACGATATCTGTATTTTTGCAGGCTTGCAAGAACAGCAATACGTGGTATTTCAAATAGCTATATGTTGCTTTACTAGAAAAAATATATAAAGGCTGTTTCTACCCATTTATGTTACAAAACCATGTGACGTTTTGGTGCATCTGTTTACCTCTCGAATATCTTGATCGGCACTCAAAAAGCCTTGAATGTAGCTAAACATCTCTGTTACAGACATCTTCAGTGTTGTTTGTGCGCCTTGACGTGATTTGCGGATCCAAACAAACACTCTTCAGATAATGTTTGTATTTAATAAATACTAATGAGTAATTTCCGTGGTCAAATGCCGTTGAATTACGATTTAGGGCTCAACGTGAACATTTGCGTTGGTCCTTCCACTGTTCGTCGCATTACAGTGATGCAATGATCGTCTACTCCAAGCGAGTCTGTCGCTCATCTACAGGCCCTCTACCGGCCTTCCAATAAGCGTCCCAGACCAGATATTGTGCCCGATTTCGACCCTCCGGCTGGAGACTGCCGTCCTTTGCGTGCATATGGACAGTGCCGTCGGGTGTTTCCAGTAAATAGCAATTAAAACACGAAAAGTTCGGTCAAATGCTTCACTGTTACCAATTCCCAAAAGCTCAATTTGACAACCTTATGCATTTTCCTGTAGATGGCAAACCTAATCGTAATTTCAACTCCAAATGATAAAGTACATCCCTCTGTCTAGTCTATGTCAAAAAGCACATGAACGTAAAGTAAGAGGGTAAAACTATGGGACATGGATCAATTCATATAGCACCGTCTTTCGTTTCTTTAACAACCCCAAACAGCATTTTAAATACAATAAATAATCAGTTATATTTTGTCACTAAATTCTCTAATCTTTTAATAACTTCTTTTAATTCGCTTCACCTCAAAACTGCGGGCTGTGAACAAGATGCAGTGGCCTATTTGTCCTCTAGCGGGCACACAGGTATTAAATATGCCAATACAGGAATACAAGCACTCGTATATGAATAACACTTAGAACTATTTGAAAACATTTACATTGAAATTACTAAATAAAAATGTCATAGGACTACCTAAAGGAGTCACGTACTGTTAGGAAACAGCCTTAATTAATCAATTTTTACAAAATCATGCAGGATTTTTATGTCCAAGATTAATTGGATTAATAATTATATCCAATTATATCCAGGGGTGTGACCCTTAAAACCCATAACAACTCACAACATAACACATTAACAGCTGTATTTTGACCCACCTTGGCAATTTTCAGTTTGTTCAGTCCGCCCAACCCATATATGACGGTGCAAATTATAACCTTTCAAATAAGTACATGTTATTACAGTGATTTCGCATGTGTATCATTCCTGATTCCATATTAACTACTTAATGAAATAATTTCATTAATGATCCATTACTGAAATGCCCCTTTGTCGTCAATTTAAATTAACAACGAGTTGATTTAACAAATAACACAGACCAGAACTGTTTGCAGCAACCACAGCAAGGACAGACGATGGAAATCGATAAAATAAAAAACACAATTATTTTTGTAAGCTTGCAATAATTTAATACAAACGTAAGACTAAATGGTTTGCATTTATAGCACAAATTTAATTCTATACACACGCCTATTGTCTACTCATCAGGTCCGGTCACGTATTTATTACAAATGCATGCAGAAACAGTATAAAGCCTAGTGATCTGACTACCTAGACAACATTTCGAGACGTTTCAGTCCCGTTCCAAAAATCACAAGCGTGCAACAATGTTGACTAGGTAGGTAGCTCACTACGTTTTGAGACATATCGAGAGACTTCCGGTGAGTGTTGCGCGTCTGTACGCGGCTTTGATTGAGTTTAGTGGTTGCGGCAGCTGACAGGCGCTCCCAGCACTGTCGCAGAAACTGCAGAAACAACAAGCAGAGCTCAATGAACGCCCCAATTCCCATCACCTCCAGCGATGACACCACTGAAATACTGCAGTTTTTCGAAACCCCATCCTCAAGAGAAATGGATACCGTTTATAGGAACGTATTAAAGGACTGAATAGCTGTTACAGAGAGCTCTGTTTGTAGTGAACTGTAGTGGATTGTTAGCTTAGCTGGCTAACAGCAGGTTTTTAGTCTCTGTTCCCGGGTGGTCTTTGCCGGAGGTCGTACACCAGCGATGGGAATCGTATTCACAAAGTTATGGAGGCTTTTTAACCACCAAGGTAACCCGAATAATAAATAGTAAAGCATAACACTGTAATTTTATTGACCGCGTCTAAACCGCTGAATGACAGGTTCATTAGCTAAAAGCGTATGCTAGCCTGCTAGTTTCTCTGTAAAACACCAATGCCGGTGCGTACATAGAAATTAAATGTTTACAAACATGTTTTATATGCATTGATCACAGCTTCGTTTGAGGGGTTTAAATATGGGTATATGCTTGATTGTTTGTTTCCGCTGTCTGTTGACGTTGTTTTACTCGATGTGCATGGTCTGGTATCAATATAACGTAACTGGTTAGCGAGGACATATTAATATAAAGTGAGTATTGCTTAACATGCTCTAGCAATACAGAACATTTTTTCAGTAGGAATAACAATGTGAAACAATCATTTCCAAACAGCCGTTATGATGACACAAACAACCTCCGACAGTCATCATAAATTGCATATAATAGCTAATAATCTTTCACTATAAATGTTTTGTCGTGGGAAGTTTGGTAACTGTGCTTGTAGTCATGATTACCCATTACCATTGAGTAATATTGTCTTAAACACCGTGCATGTGAGTGTAAGTGGTATTGCAAACAGACTTGTCTCCTTTGCAATATCAAAGATGTACAAGTGCATCACTTTTCAACATCAATTGCAACATTACCCAATGTAACGTTTCTTGAGTCTTCCTCTTACTCATTAGTTGAACAGATCACTGTGATATAGGTGACATGTAACATGAGAGACTGTTGCCTGCTACTAGACACAGTACTAACTGTCTTTATTTAAGTGACGTCCAATTAGTGATTAAAAGCAAGCTCATATAATAATGTAGCTTGTTAGTCATGCTTTCCAGATCCACAATAAATTAGTTCTTACATGTGTGTTGTTTCAAAACTTGCTGTTTAAAATCATCTCCATTGACAAGACACTGACAAGCTAGACTGCTTAAAGGGATAGTTGACACAAAAATGAAAACAATTCCATCATGAACCCTCATGTCATTCCAAAGCTATATGGCTTTTTATCTTCTTTTACAAAAGAAGATATTTTGTGAAAAGTCTCAGTGGTTATGTGTACAATGGAAGTCAATGGTTGCCACCCTTGCTTAGTTTTTAACATACTCAGAATGTCTGCTGTGTTCCTCAGAAGCAAAAAAAAAAAAGTCATATGTTTGGAATGACATGAGGGTGAATAAATTATATACAAATTTTAATTCTTGGGTGAACTATCTCTATAAATTCTGTTTCAAACAAGTCCAAGGAAAATGGACAAGATAATATAATCACCTCCTATGAAACACTTCTCTGTAGAGTTTTACTTTTTACAAGCTTTGTTCCTGTTTGATTATTTTTAATTTATTTCCCGTGTCAAACATTAAGATCCTGCCATGGTTGTATTAGTTGCCTTTCTGTGCAGGTTAGGGTGAAACGTTTCAGGAATAAGGAAAAGGAAGAAAGGCAAGAGATTTGTTTTTTTTTTTGCTTTTTAGATTTTCTGAATTTTGACACTCAAGCCCTGCACTTTGATAAACAGGCTAGATTTACTCTTTCCTTTTGTAGTCAACTTCAGCAGTATGTGGATCATTTATAAATTGCTGCTGCAAATTCTGGTGATTTAACTATGTTATTTTACATGGAAAGCACCTCTTTACTACACGCTTTAACCCTTGTACCCTTTTTGACATGATTGCTAAGCAGACATGATAATGTCATGATAAAGTCTGAAAGTCTGGGTATCATTAGTTTTAAAGGTCTAGGCATGGCTTGTTTATTTGTTAACTTCGTAATCTGAATGGGTGAATGAGGCATGCACTTTATCTAAAGAATGATCTCATAAGATCTTAGACTAAACAAAGTGTTCAGTGGTCTAGTGTGCATATTTATGCACCGTTTTCTAACAACATCTAGATGGGTGTGTTTGAATGTCTTTAAATACCTTGCAGGTCTAAGTTAGTGACGTGGTAAACAGTCAAGCAGTGACCGAGTGCAGTTAATTGTAGAGGGAGTTTTTCACTCAAAAGACAAAGCGCTGCCCATCTTTTAGTTGCTGGCTCACAGCATGTATCATTCTGATAATTATTTTGGTATAATGCTTTTACCCTTGTTTCAATCATGTTGTTGTCTGTCTCATCAGTTTCAGCAAATGTTATTCTCAGTAAGGCTAAAGATGTTTTATCACATCCTGTCTAAGCTGTAGACTTTCATTTCCCTTTTAGTGACATTTTTAGTTCTAAATGTTTTATAGCTAAACAGATATGAACACCCAGTTTCAGTCAAGTTTAGATGACTATATAAAGATATTAAAGATATTCCAAATAAAGTGATATATGTGCCTTATTGGGCCTGTTTTTGTGGACCGTGGAAAAGATGGTGGAGGCGAGGAGGGTTCATGGCACCAGCAATGCTAAGGAACACTAGATTCACTTTTAACTTCATAATTGGGGAATTCCCCTTCAATATGGGGGGACTGATGAATTTTGGGGAAGTTGGTGGGTGAGTAAGGTGGTTTGTAAGTCTGATTTAAGTCTTTCTTATGAAAAGTGTTGTATTATGAGCGAGCGGTCATTGCTCCGGCTCCACACGCTTCATTGATTTGTCAGCTGCTTCAGAAATAAGAAGGAATGCATGCAGATCTCTGTACACACACACACTCACACACACATGGAGAGAGAGAGAGAGAGAGCTGATTCACTCGTGCTAATTAGGAAAAGGCATTTATTGGATTTGTTGAGCTGTGTGGTTTAATTCACAAGTTCATAATTGTTTGCTGGAATTCCTTGGATTATTAGCGCAAAGCTTGTGGGAAAGAAAGAAATGTGTGATTACCTATAGGCTATTTTATATTATAGGCTACTATTTGAATGTGGCAGTCAGTTAAATAAGACTGTGATATGCATATTTATTTGCCAATTATGTTTTATTATGGATAATACACGGCAGCAGGCGACAACATGTTGCAGGCATTTTTTCTTTTGTAGGAGTCTTTCAGCCACCTTGACACACCCTTATAGTTGTTACACACGTCACCTAGTCTTTAATACCTTTGACATTTTTGCAGGTGCATACACCCGTATCCAGAGTCACCAGCTGCTAGAAATATACTTGGCTGCAGTGAATGTCTTACCCATTGTGCTTGTCCTATAAGCATGTAATAAACATTTTCCTCATAAAACCAGCATTAAGTTAATGCTAAACATCTTGATCATATTTTCAACACTACGTCAATTCAAATCTACCTCTCCTCTGTATGTAATATATGAATATGACTAAATATGTTCAGTCTATGATAAGAAATCACAGGCCAAGGACAACATAGCTGAAACCTCCATAGCAGGTTTCAAAATATAATAATTTTCAAAAGCTGGTGTTGAGGGTAAAGCATTTAATAAGACAACCGTGTTCCTGTATTTTATCCCCAGAGCACAAAGTCATTATTGTTGGGCTGGACAATGCAGGAAAGACAACCATACTTTATCAGTTGTAAGTATTGCAGTTGGTTTTATTTCAAGCTGTCCATTCCTGACCCTTTCTCATCCAAATGGGTGGTTTGCCCCTTTAATTGGAAATGGTTGAATTGATATAATTGTGAATGTGTTTATGTGCTCCAGCTCTATGAATGAGGTGGTGCACACTTCACCCACCATAGGCAGCAATGTGGAAGAGATTGTGGTCAATAACACACATTTCCTCATGTGGGACATTGGAGGACAGGAATCTCTTCGTGCCTCTTGGAACACCTACTACACTAATACAGAGGTAGGCTTGCTGTGTATTGACCTGTCTTTTCTCCTTCAGTGTAAAGTTTTTTTATTTAATTTAAGGGGTTGTCTCAAAGTGTTTCTCTTGTGTAGTTTGTGATCGTGGTGGTTGACAGCACAGACAGAGAAAGGATCTCAGTGACCAGAGAGGAGCTCTACAGAATGTTAGCCCATGAGGTGAGTATTTGTATGCCTGTATAAGAACTGCTATTGCATAAGTATACCAGGCACTCCCAAAGCAAAAAAATGACCTGATACTAAGAAAATATAGTTTTTATGCTCTTTCTTAGACATGGGATTAGTCTAAGAAACCAAATCTGTCTAATTCGCAGAATGTGACTTTTTATAAACGTCTGTTAAAGGCATTTTACTAAGATGGGAGAATGTCATCTGGTTTTCTGTTCAGCGCTATACTGCTCACTTCCCATTTTCCCTTATTAGGATCTGAAAAAGGCTGGTTTGTTGATTTTTGCCAACAAGCAAGATGTGAAGGGTTGTATGACTGTTGCTGAGATTTCCCAGAATCTACAGCTCACCTCTGTCAAAGACCATCAGTGGCACATCCAGGCCTGCTGTGCTCTCACTGGGGAGGGGTAAGAACTTCTTAAAACATTCAGCAAATGAAGCCAATGGTATTAAAGATCAAGATAAATGTTATGCTGTCTGTCAGTAGCTAAGATGTAATGACTTTAGAGTTATTCATAGATTGTGTAGTTACTGTTGTTATTTTTACTCATAGAAACGTGATAGAATATAGAACCAGTGAACAAAAGAAATGGTGAATCATTATTAGCAACAAGTTCTAAAAGTTGCATAGATTACAACCCCTGACAGACAAACACTGACTCGTCCTTGTGCTTCCAGTCCATACTTGTTTTTGTTTTTAAGCAAGAATCTTCCATCTCTGAGGGTTTGAGGCAGATAACCCACACTGGTCAATGCAAGGTCTCAAAGTCCTCACAAAACACATCAATAATTCAGTTCAACCAAATAGGATGCAGAAAACTTTGTGATTTCCAGCAAACTTTCCAGCAACTTTCTTCAACACTGTTCTGACTGCTTTATGTAGGCTTACCTAGATTTTTACTGTTGTTAACACAGGGCTATTTTACACATGTGACAAGCCCTACAGACACTTAAATGCACATAAAATAATAGATTAAATTAAAATATATTGTAAATATGTGTTATTCTCAAAACCAGTAGATTGTAAAGCCATTAAGCTTGTATTCATTGCATAAATTAATACAAGTAAAAAAGCACAATTGTCTTTCTTTGAGAAAGAAAGCAAAAGGGTGATTGTTAAGGGCTAGAACTGAACATCTCTTTCCTGTCCACAGGCTCTGCCAGGGTCTAGAATGGATGATGTCACGGCTGCGAGTAAGATGACCTCTGACCTCAGATAGCAGCGTGCTCTCTCTCTCTGTTTCCCACCGGGCGTGGAGGCCGGTTGTCGCTCACTGTGAATGTGACTCAGCGACTTCACCAGAATTTGATTGATTAATTTATTACAGATCACTGAGAACTGTGAACAAACAATCCACAACTAACTAACTGAAATATGTCAGGACCTGCAAAACAGCATAAAGCTAAACTCAGTGTTTTTTGTGCACGGATGGCAATCAAAACAGATCTTGGACTAAGAGGACTTGTCTCTAGTTGAATGAAACCATGCCTGGAGTGGTCTTGCTGCTTTGCCCACCTATCTGACATGGTGTTATCCAGTGTGTACAGTCCAGTATTTTCATTACCTTGTGCCTGCACATGACTCTCTGCCATCTCTAGGCTGGGTAGACAAGATACCAAGAGGAGCTGCACTCATGTAATATACAATTAAATAAAGTGTTTTTATCTGTCATGACAGAAGTTTCACACTGATTTTCTTATTTAGTTTTACATATTTCAAATGATTGGATTCATTTGTTACCTCTAGGGAGCAACAGGTGGTTTATAAAGACCACTTCTCTTTGTAATTAAAAAAAATTGTTTAACCTGATGGAGAAAGCTGATGTGTTTAATGAAAACTTTAGGAAAGCAATTGAGAGTAATATGATAGTTTTGACCTCAGACCTTATTTTTTACAAGAGTGCAGTATTTTTAAATATTTAATAAAGTAAAATGTAAATATTTAAATAAACAATTTTCTATTTTAACTAACATAGATCAGTAGCTGAGGTTGATTCAAAATAAAGCAGCTGTGACCTCACTGAGCTATTATTAGGATCATTGCTCAAGCGGATGTTAACATTCTGTTACTGTTTCCATGTTAGAGATTATATCTTCTAAGGAAGAGGTAAAATTTATTTTTACTTTAAAAACATTTATAATAACATTTTAATTAACGTCTGTGTCCATGTTTTGTGATACTCATAAGAGTAAACCATTCCTTAAACAATTAAAAGTTTGGTGCTTTCAGTTACACACACTTTACTTTTGTATTTACTTGGTACAGAATTATATGCAGACATGTTATCAACGTCAGAATAAATGGAATGCGCCACAAGTTTAACTCTTAGCTGTTAGTGTTGTTATATAAAAGATGATTCATGATCCAGAATGTACAATTTGTCCACTCTTATTATTCTTTAATTGTTTTACTGTACAAGGCTGGCTGTTGTAAGCAAGTCAGTCATAATAAGAGGATGAGCCACAACTCATGCTGGCTTTAAACTCAGCCAGGATTGCTAGGGATGCTCTCTACAAGGACTTTAACAAATCTAAAAGTTCAATCTCCCTGTGGACATGTTGGTATTTAAATTGGCCAAAAACAGGTCGAGGTGAACTATGCCAACTACAGAACCTGCTTGCAGAGACTCCAGTGATGTTGTCCAGACTACACAGCTGTGACGCAATGCTCTATTGAAATAAAAACTAGTGACTCAACTGAATAGTCCTAAAGTCAGATTCGACTGAAGGACAGGAATCAATTCCCATTTTTTAAATACCTGCTGTTGTGATTGATTGGCTCAGAAAAGCATACTGTGACACACTTCAAGGTAAACCTGTGGGTGGGACTCAAAGAGATGTTGTTAAAATTGAGTAACAACCAGTGAACAATGTCGGTGTTTATGTCATGTGTTTCTAAATTAGACTAATTTAGTCAGTCCCTAAAAGTGTGCTGTTTTAATAAGAGTTTCCTGCTTTGTGTTGTACTGTACTTCGTGTTGTAAAAATTAGGAGGTGAAGATTAAGTGCACTAAGGTCTGCTATTTTGTATTCATAATGCTGACCCTGTTTTAATCGAGACAGAGTCGGGGGTCACATTCGACTTCAGAAAACCTGGAATTAAACACCTAAAAAAGTAATCTCAAAAGACATTTTATTAATACCAAAGCTTTATTTTAAAAAATGTTTGTGGCATCTCAGCATAACTTTAGTTTAAAAAATCACTTCATAAAATACATAATTGGCTCCCACTTGAAATGGAAATCGTTGGCCATTATATGCCATTCTCTGAAAAAGCATAATTTGATTTTACACGATTTTTTTTTTATGTAGTTTAAAATTCAAGAAATTCAAGAAAAAACTTGAACAAGCAGTCCACTGTGAATCTTCAAGTTAAAAATGATGTCCTTATTGCAAGCTATCATCAAGATTACTCAGCAGGCGAGACTGAAGATGAGCCACAATGCTTCTCATCATTCCACTTAGATGTTCATGCATTTGGCCCAACTGGCTGGGTGAACAGCGACCAAGTTCCACTGGAGTAAGGCGTTCACCAATTGCCACAACATCTGATAGCAAATCATTAGTTTTGCTCTCCTCAGCCATCTGTGCTACATCCACATTAATCTCTGATGGTTTGCTATCTGCAAAAACACAGGAGAATATAAAATGGGTCAAGTCATAATTGTATGAACGTTTCCAATGCAAATTATGGCACTCAATACTTTGAATTTAACAATCATTACAGAATTTAACTTTTTGTAAAATAGCATTAATGTTACATTTACAGTACTAAATTTACCAAGAGGCTCTCCAGGTGTTTGCTCCTCATCTTGGTTTTGTGGAAGCTCCATGTCTTCAGTTTCAGATGTCATTTTCTCCATTTCGTCAAAACTCTTCAGTTCATCAGAACGCCCTTTTATCTATGTAGTCGAACATAAGAGAATGGTCAGAATGGTCTTAAATCATACAGGTTAAAACATATACAGAGATAATACACTACCTGTTGTTCATGGTAGGTTTTAAGTGCTTTCCTCACATTAGACAGCTTAGGTGAACGAATAGGAAGTGACTTGATTTCATTAGGGGTAAGGGCACTCAGGGCTCCAACTGTTTTAATGTTCCTGGCTCGGACAAGCTGACAAAAGCCGCGAGGCCTAAACACATACAGATATTTGTATCAGAATTACAGTGAGTCTCAAAAAATTTTCAGAAATAACCTCAAAGATCTGTAATGAAATCTCTTTAGAAATCAATTCAACAATCATATATTAGAGGAAATTGGTAAACTGGCTTACCACATGTTGGAAGATATTTGTGGTAAAACAGCCTCTACTGGGGCATTGCAACCAACTAGTGCTGGGTAAACACAATCCTTAGCAATCGGCCATGGCTCCTGACTCATCTCTGAAATCTGTGATCATGTTCAAAACAGGCACATTTTAATTATTTTTAGTTTCTAGACTGTTGAACCAAAGTTTGACACAGTAATAAAAACCTTTTTAAAGATTTGTCACTGTCTGTGTAATACTCAAAAAAAAAAAAAACATACCAAGCATTTCTTTGAACTTTTGTATCCAGGACTTCGGAGGTTACGTGGGCTAAGATTTGAACATCCTTTCGTAGGTGTAGTAATATACTACAACAAAATTCCAAGACACATTAAACAAAAGCTCACAAAAAAAAGTGTTTATTAGATACAGATAAAACAGTACACAGAATAAATAACTTAATTTCAAAGCTAATATTATACCATACCTTTGGCTGTCCACTAAGAACTTTTGATCTAGGTGAGCTGGTGCGAATAACTGGACTACGTCGATCAATATCATCAGCCAATTCTTGATGGTAAATTGGAGTTGCAAAGGATACACGACGAGACTGCACAAATAAAGGTTATATGTAGATGTATTGTTTAAGTGATTAAATTGAAAATTGAATTATAAATTACATTTCAAGGCTAGGCTTGCCACATTTACTTAAATGACCGTATTCCTAAATTGTTTGAAATCAAATAATCAATATATTCAACTACCTTAGGAACTGGTGAAGGAGTATCTTCTTCACAAGTTCTCTTCTGTCCTTTTTTCAGAATGCTGGTAGATGGAGAAGCAGATGGTGACCATACACAAGATCGAATTTGGCTTGGGCTCTGGCCAGGCTCCAGTTCACCAGTTATGGCATCTAATAGTTTAGGCTTGGGTGGGGTATCCAAGCAGACTTCAGACGTACTACATTGCTGAGGTATAGATGACTCTTTAACAGCATCAGAAGCAGTTTCTTGTACATCTGCAGAAAAATCCTGGTTGTTTGTCTGGGTGTCATCACCTTTCTCAACAAGAGCAACATCCTTGTCAAATAATTTTACTTCATTGTTTTTTTCTTGCAATATGACCTTCTCTCTACTTTTCTCTAAAATATTGAGGTCTTCACCTTCCTTCAATGCTGGGTTAACAGAATCTTGCTGAACATGGGAGGATTCTAGTTGCTCTTGGCATATAGTGGCATCTTCTACTGGATGACCTTTGCTAGGAGAGGGGTCCTGGGGTGTTGAGCTCTGGAGTGCTTCTTGACCTCCTGAAGCATTTTCTGAGCTGTCGACTCCATCTTTGTGCTGTTGAGTGTCTGTACACTCTAAACCATCTACGTGATTTGCATTCACTTCGTGGTCTTCTGCAAACATCCTGCTAAATTCATTAATTGATTTGAACAGATCTAGGTTTGGTGCTTCCTCTGCTTCAGGCAGCTGAGATACAATTACACCAAGCGCCTTAATAGGGCTTTCAGAAGACATAACCTCAGATGGGAGCTGATCAGGCAATGCTGAAGATGACCGCATGGCCACATCGGCAATTGCTGTGCATTGGTCTCTCTCTGATACAGACATAGGGCTGGACTGATCAGATTGAGGGGTTAGGGCATTGACGTCAAGTGGGTCACAATAATTGTTCAGATCCTGTGAATCTTGCAAGTCACTGTCCTGTGACAACACATTACGCTTGTTTGAAATACAATTACAGCTTCTAGAACGTCTACGCCCATGGCCTCGTCCCTTAGTATGAGGGCATTTATGTAAAACTTCAACATTCATGTTTATATCTTGAGGTTCCATTGGTATGTTTTGTGAAGTTGACTTTGTTTCTTCACCCTCAGCTTTCTCACCAACAGACAAACAGGCCAAGTCTGGTTCTGTATCCACTTCCATTTTTAATTCTGTGTCATTCTGTCTTTTCTCATCCGTTTCTTTTTCAGAGGTATTTAGGTTATTATTTACAATCTCAATTGCAGGTGCCTCTTTGTCCTTTTGCTCAAGTTCTTTGGCTTCACTGACAGAAATATCATCCAAACTAGGTTTAGGATCTGAAGCATCCTGTGATGTGGAGGTCTTTATTGAAACTTCTATGTTAACATTTGTCTTAACTGTTACCACCTTGGGAACATCTGTGGCACATGGTATCACTTCTGTGGGTAGTGAATTTCGTGGCCTCTTTTTAGACCTTGGTCCATCTTCTTTGCTATCAGAGTTTTCAGACTCACCGTTTTCAGTTGGGGAGAGCAAACCTTTAGACAATCTTCGAGTTCTGTACCTACTATGTCCTTGAGTGGAATCTAATATCCCAGGTAACTCTTCAGTTTGTGAATTTGTCTCAGCATTTGGTGTAGCATCTTTACTACAGTTCATCTTTTGCTCCATTTCTCTCTGTCTTGTAGCTCTGCCCTTTACCAGTGTTTGGGAGCCTGTCGCACTAATATCCTGCTCTTTCTGATCTTCAGTTTCTGTTTTATCTTTAGTCTGTGAGCCAGAAGTGTCAGATTCAGATGCAGCAGATCTCCTAGCTCTTTGTAATTTGTCAGATTGCTGGCTATCAGTCTCTGTACTAGAAACAGGTTTGTGTGACAGTCTCTTTGTCAAAGAGGGTGTAGCTTTTTGAGAATCATTTTGGGAATTTTCATCTGCTTTCTTGCTTGAGGATTCCTTAAAATTGACACTGTGCATTCTGGTCTTTCTCACAGATTTGGCCAGTGACGGACTCTCAGACTCACCGATAGGTAACAGACTCTCTTTTGTTTGGCTATCTATCTGAGAGGACTCAGTCTGTCTTACATCTTTATGACCACTTGTATCTATTCCCTGTGAATGTGCCGGTGAAGATTCTACAGAGGAAATCTGTGAATTACTCAGGCTACGCTCTGCTTTTCCTCCTTTATTCCCTAGCTGTTCATCTTTAGCTGTGGTCTCCTCAAGAATCTTACTTCTTCTACTTCTTCCAGGCAATGTGGTATTTGTTAAATTACTAGGAGTTTGTACAGACGTCTGTGAATCTACAACCCTACTAACTACTACCTCAGATTTGCTAGAGCTCTGTTCTCTGTCTGCTGGATTCTCACCTGGGAGAAGAGGTCTACTACGACGTCTGCCTGACCTTCTTGGTTCTTGACTAGAAATTTGAGAATCAGAAAGGCTTTGTGAATCTTCTTGAGAAGCGTTTTCAGATTCTGCAGATCCTGTTCCTTCCACATTGGTTTTGGGCACAGGACTGTCCTTATTATCCAGTGCTTCATCCAATACATTGGTCTGGGTGTCAGGGACCACATTATCCTCATCTGTGCTTTGACAGGGATGACTTGATTCAATCTTGTCTTGTGCTTCTACTCTTTCTTGCTCTTTCTGAGGAGATAACTCTGTGGTGCTTATACCCCGAGATTCATGTGAGCAATCTTTTGTAGTCTGAGGTTGCAAGTCAACAGAGGCATGTGAAGCAGATTGCAATGCCTTTGAAGAATCCAGTCTTTTCGATTTTCGGGTGAGTGGACCAGTAAATGTAGTATCACTGCTGGGGCTTGCTGACTTTCCTTCAACATATTTCTCTAAGGTTATGAAAGACTGCCTTCTACTGTTGGGTTTAGGTGGTGTACCTGATATCACATCAGATGAACTTGAAACATTAAGACTGGATCCCTCTAATCCACTTTTCTCTTGCCCACTCAAATCACTTGAGATGTTACTAGATGGTGACTCAACCTTCTCTGAAGCTTTTTCCGGTGTTTCTAGATCTGATGTGGTGCCATCTTGGATTATTTTAACATCTGTTGTTGGCTCCTCAACTGGTTCAACCTGCTTGGGGAGAGAAAACAGGTTTAGAACCAAATAATGTAGCTTATAAAAACATGCATGCAACTTTCCCAACATAATTAAAACAGCAGTGCCAAAATTAAGACAAGACTACAAAAAAATTTAAAGCTATTACCATTAACTGAACGTTATCCCCTTCAGTATTTGTATCATTTTCATCTGTTGTCAATCTGTCTCTAAAGAGAAATGGTAATATAATGAAAATACTACAGTGGATAATGTAATAATAAAATAATGTTGAAATAGTAAAGGAATAAAGTCATGGGGTTAACATACATGGATTCCTCCTGACTTTGAGAGTATTGTGTAAAGACAGAAGTGTCCAGGGAGGCATCCAGATTATTGTACAGGGCAGGAATGTCAACCCTTAAAGTAAACAACATTCAAGGTAGAATGCAACTTTCTAAGACATATTGGTTAATAAAGTACAAAAAAGGCAACAAAAAAAGGCTTACCTTTTGGTTCTTTTGACTTCTTTCTGGTGTTCTGTCAGCACTCTTTCCTTTGTCTCAGGTGGAATAAAAACAAAATCCACTGATGCCTCTTCTTCAATACCTGCATGCCTTAAAGGCTTGGGGGATCCAAAATCTAGCTTTATCTAGTAGAAACAGAAGCATTGCTTTAGTTTCATTTAAACTGAAAGTTTAATGTTAGATCTTAAAATCAAAGTTTATTATGAATTAATGATGCTTACAGAGACGGGCTTCGACCCAGAGGTTGCAGAACCTCTTCCTTTTAACTCTTCTGCCCTAGCCAGAAGAGAGTCTCTCTTTCCCACAGAGGTCACCTTCACCCCGCTAATCTGAGGGTCCAGCTGAGAACTCTCACTCTAATCAGAGAACATATGTTTTTAAAAAGTGCTCTCATTTGTGTTAAATCAGTAGGAAGACATCTGCATCCAGGAAGTACTGAAACGTACCATATACGGTCCACTGCAATCATCTGGATTATCAATGGCTTCAAATCCAGGTAAAATCAATGGCGTCTTCTGCTTAGCCTGACTTAAAACGACCCTTGAAAAATACAACTTGTTTTATTTCTGCTTTCACTTGAAAATGGCCATTTTTGCATTTTGGTTTATGGCTAACGCACTGATTTACAGAAAACTTAAATCTGATAAAAAACTTGTTTCATCTTTAGGTAACATATAAATCAACAGAGCTACCCTAAAAACATACCTGAGAGCCTCAGGGTAAGTCAAAGTGACCGCATTTCCAAAGGTGGCATTCCAGAACTGAGAGACCACAGTTCGGATTTGCTTAATTTTGTGTGGGAAGAGCACACAGAGCAAGGGCGACAACACAGCAAGCAGCTCACTGTCATGCAAAGTGAAGTGTGTCTGAAGGCAACCAAGCAAGTCTGTGGCCAGTTTCTCCAACTGTACAAAAAACAGAACTTGTTAAACCCCACCAATACAACTTCAAAACTATCAAATTTCAAATTAAGCTGATTCTTACCTTGGGTCCTAATGTTGCACTGGGTTTTGCCTGCTCATCTGAGCTGATTAAAAGAAATATTCAGTGTTAGACAAAGGAAATAAAGATTTTAAATGTATTAACAGAAATCTACACACCTTGAGTACTGCTCGTAAAGACGTGAGAGTGGCTGGGTGATAGTGGTCAGCACCTCTTGTATATATGTGGACAATGTGATGTTGGTGAAGAGAACAGACAAGATGGCAATCAGCGTCAAGCCAAGCTCACTTAAAACACCACCAGTAGACTCTGCAGATGCTTCTGAGGGGTCCAAAGCTAAAAACGCATCTAGTGTCTGTATCAGAATAATGTGGTAGGTTGAAAGATTCCCCAAAGACTTGCTTCTCTTCCGTACCCAACTCAAGGGTGTACGAGGAGCTGCGGATTAACAAATAA
>JAZGTK010002359.1:0-32290 GCA_036877625.1 Ambastaia sidthimunki | reverse complement strand
TTATTTGTTAATCCGCAGCTCCTCGTACACCCTTGAGTTGGGTACGGAAGAGAAGCAAGTCTTTGGGGAATCTTTCAACCTACCACATTATTCTGATACAGACACTAGATGCGTTTTTAGCTTTGGACCCCTCAGAAGCATCTGCAGAGTCTACTGGTGGTGTTTTAAGTGAGCTTGGCTTGACGCTGATTGCCATCTTGTCTGTTCTCTTCACCAACATCACATTGTCCACATATATACAAGAGGTGCTGACCACTATCACCCAGCCACTCTCACGTCTTTACGAGCAGTACTCAAGGTGTGTAGATTTCTGTTAATACATTTAAAATCTTTATTTCCTTTGTCTAACACTGAATATTTCTTTTAATCAGCTCAGATGAGCAGGCAAAACCCAGTGCAACATTAGGACCCAAGGTAAGAATCAGCTTAATTTGAAATTTGATAGTTTTGAAGTTGTATTGGTGGGGTTTAACAAGTTCTGTTTTTTGTACAGTTGGAGAAACTGGCCACAGACTTGCTTGGTTGCCTTCAGACACACTTCACTTTGCATGACAGTGAGCTGCTTGCTGTGTTGTCGCCCTTGCTCTGTGTGCTCTTCCCACACAAAATTAAGCAAATCCGAACTGTGGTCTCTCAGTTCTGGAATGCCACCTTTGGAAATGCGGTCACTTTGACTTACCCTGAGGCTCTCAGGTATGTTTTTAGGGTAGCTCTGTTGATTTATATGTTACCTAAAGATGAAACAAGTTTTTTATCAGATTTAAGTTTTCTGTAAATCAGTGCGTTAGCCATAAACCAAAATGCAAAAATGGCCATTTTCAAGTGAAAGCAGAAATAAAACAAGTTGTATTTTTCAAGGGTCGTTTTAAGTCAGGCTAAGCAGAAGACGCCATTGATTTTACCTGGATTTGAAGCCATTGATAATCCAGATGATTGCAGTGGACCGTATATGGTACGTTTCAGTACTTCCTGGATGCAGATGTCTTCCTACTGATTTAACACAAATGAGAGCACTTTTTAAAAACATATGTTCTCTGATTAGAGTGAGAGTTCTCAGCTGGACCCTCAGATTAGCGGGGTGAAGGTGACCTCTGTGGGAAAGAGAGACTCTCTTCTGGCTAGGGCAGAAGAGTTAAAAGGAAGAGGTTCTGCAACCTCTGGGTCGAAGCCCGTCTCTGTAAGCATCATTAATTCATAATAAACTTTGATTTTAAGATCTAACATTAAACTTTCAGTTTAAATGAAACTAAAGCAATGCTTCTGTTTCTACTAGATAAAGCTAGATTTTGGATCCCCCAAGCCTTTAAGGCATGCAGGTATTGAAGAAGAGGCATCAGTGGATTTTGTTTTTATTCCACCTGAGACAAAGGAAAGAGTGCTGACAGAACACCAGAAAGAAGTCAAAAGAACCAAAAGGTAAGCCTTTTTTTGTTGCCTTTTTTGTACTTTATTAACCAATATGTCTTAGAAAGTTGCATTCTACCTTGAATGTTGTTTACTTTAAGGGTTGACATTCCTGCCCTGTACAATAATCTGGATGCCTCCCTGGACACTTCTGTCTTTACACAATACTCTCAAAGTCAGGAGGAATCCATGTATGTTAACCCCATGACTTTATTCCTTTACTATTTCAACATTATTTTATTATTACATTATCCACTGTAGTATTTTCATTATATTACCATTTCTCTTTAGAGACAGATTGACAACAGATGAAAATGATACAAATACTGAAGGGGATAACGTTCAGTTAATGGTAATAGCTTTAAATTTTTTTGTAGTCTTGTCTTAATTTTGGCACTGCTGTTTTAATTATGTTGGGAAAGTTGCATGCATGTTTTTATAAGCTACATTATTTGGTTCTAAACCTGTTTTCTCTCCCCAAGCAGGTTGAACCAGTTGAGGAGCCAACAACAGATGTTAAAATAATCCAAGATGGCACCACATCAGATCTAGAAACACCGGAAAAAGCTTCAGAGAAGGTTGAGTCACCATCTAGTAACATCTCAAGTGATTTGAGTGGGCAAGAGAAAAGTGGATTAGAGGGATCCAGTCTTAATGTTTCAAGTTCATCTGATGTGATATCAGGTACACCACCTAAACCCAACAGTAGAAGGCAGTCTTTCATAACCTTAGAGAAATATGTTGAAGGAAAGTCAGCAAGCCCCAGCAGTGATACTACATTTACTGGTCCACTCACCCGAAAATCGAAAAGACTGGATTCTTCAAAGGCATTGCAATCTGCTTCACATGCCTCTGTTGACTTGCAACCTCAGACTACAAAAGATTGCTCACATGAATCTCGGGGTATAAGCACCACAGAGTTATCTCCTCAGAAAGAGCAAGAAAGAGTAGAAGCACAAGACAAGATTGAATCAAGTCATCCCTGTCAAAGCACAGATGAGGATAATGTGGTCCCTGACACCCAGACCAATGTATTGGATGAAGCACTGGATAATAAGGACAGTCCTGTGCCCAAAACCAATGTGGAAGGAACAGGATCTGCAGAATCTGAAAACGCTTCTCAAGAAGATTCACAAAGCCTTTCTGATTCTCAAATTTCTAGTCAAGAACCAAGAAGGTCAGGCAGACGTCGTAGTAGACCTCTTCTCCCAGGTGAGAATCCAGCAGACAGAGAACAGAGCTCTAGCAAATCTGAGGTAGTAGTTAGTAGGGTTGTAGATTCACAGACGTCTGTACAAACTCCTAGTAATTTAACAAATACCACATTGCCTGGAAGAAGTAGAAGAAGTAAGATTCTTGAGGAGACCACAGCTAAAGATGAACAGCTAGGGAATAAAGGAGGAAAAGCAGAGCGTAGCCTGAGTAATTCACAGATTTCCTCTGTAGAATCTTCACCGGCACATTCACAGGGAATAGATACAAGTGGTCATAAAGATGTAAGACAGACTGAGTCCTCTCAGATAGATAGCCAAACAAAAGAGAGTCTGTTACCTATCGGTGAGTCTGAGAGTCCGTCACTGGCCAAATCTGTGAGAAAGACCAGAATGCACAGTGTCAATTTTAAGGAATCCTCAAGCAAGAAAGCAGATGAAAATTCCCAAAATGATTCTCAAAAAGCTACACCCTCTTTGACAAAGAGACTGTCACACAAACCTGTTTCTAGTACAGAGACTGATAGCCAGCAATCTGACAAATTACAAAGAGCTAGGAGATCTGCTGCATCTGAATCTGACACTTCTGGCTCACAGACTAAAGATAAAACAGAAACTGAAGATCAGAAAGAGCAGGATATTAGTGCGACAGGCTCCCAAACACTGGTAAAGGGCAGAGCTACAAGACAGAGAGAAATGGAGCAAAAGATGAACTGTAGTAAAGATGCTACACCAAATGCTGAGACAAATTCACAAACTGAAGAGTTACCTGGGATATTAGATTCCACTCAAGGACATAGTAGGTACAGAACTCGAAGATTGTCTAAAGGTTTGCTCTCCCCAACTGAAAACGGTGAGTCTGAAAACTCTGATAGCAAAGAAGATGGACCAAGGTCTAAAAAGAGGCCACGAAATTCACTACCCACAGAAGTGATACCATGTGCCACAGATGTTCCCAAGGTGGTAACAGTTAAGACAAATGTTAACATAGAAGTTTCAATAAAGACCTCCACATCACAGGATGCTTCAGATCCTAAACCTAGTTTGGATGATATTTCTGTCAGTGAAGCCAAAGAACTTGAGCAAAAGGACAAAGAGGCACCTGCAATTGAGATTGTAAATAATAACCTAAATACCTCTGAAAAAGAAACGGATGAGAAAAGACAGAATGACACAGAATTAAAAATGGAAGTGGATACAGAACCAGACTTGGCCTGTTTGTCTGTTGGTGAGAAAGCTGAGGGTGAAGAAACAAAGTCAACTTCACAAAACATACCAATGGAACCTCAAGATATAAACATGAATGTTGAAGTTTTACATAAATGCCCTCATACTAAGGGACGAGGCCATGGGCGTAGACGTTCTAGAAGCTGTAATTGTATTTCAAACAAGCGTAATGTGTTGTCACAGGACAGTGACTTGCAAGATTCACAGGATCTGAACAATTATTGTGACCCACTTGACGTCAATGCCCTAACCCCTCAATCTGATCAGTCCAGCCCTATGTCTGTATCAGAGAGAGACCAATGCACAGCAATTGCCGATGTGGCCATGCGGTCATCTTCAGCATTGCCTGATCAGCTCCCATCTGAGGTTATGTCTTCTGAAAGCCCTATTAAGGCGCTTGGTGTAATTGTATCTCAGCTGCCTGAAGCAGAGGAAGCACCAAACCTAGATCTGTTCAAATCAATTAATGAATTTAGCAGGATGTTTGCAGAAGACCACGAAGTGAATGCAAATCACGTAGATGGTTTAGAGTGTACAGACACTCAACAGCACAAAGATGGAGTCGACAGCTCAGAAAATGCTTCAGGAGGTCAAGAAGCACTCCAGAGCTCAACACCCCAGGACCCCTCTCCTAGCAAAGGTCATCCAGTAGAAGATGCCACTATATGCCAAGAGCAACTAGAATCCTCCCATGTTCAGCAAGATTCTGTTAACCCAGCATTGAAGGAAGGTGAAGACCTCAATATTTTAGAGAAAAGTAGAGAGAAGGTCATATTGCAAGAAAAAAACAATGAAGTAAAATTATTTGACAAGGATGTTGCTCTTGTTGAGAAAGGTGATGACACCCAGACAAACAACCAGGATTTTTCTGCAGATGTACAAGAAACTGCTTCTGATGCTGTTAAAGAGTCATCTATACCTCAGCAATGTAGTACGTCTGAAGTCTGCTTGGATACCCCACCCAAGCCTAAACTATTAGATGCCATAACTGGTGAACTGGAGCCTGGCCAGAGCCCAAGCCAAATTCGATCTTGTGTATGGTCACCATCTGCTTCTCCATCTACCAGCATTCTGAAAAAAGGACAGAAGAGAACTTGTGAAGAAGATACTCCTTCACCAGTTCCTAAGGTAGTTGAATATATTGATTATTTGATTTCAAACAATTTAGGAATACGGTCATTTAAGTAAATGTGGCAAGCCTAGCCTTGAAATGTAATTTATAATTCAATTTTCAATTTAATCACTTAAACAATACATCTACATATAACCTTTATTTGTGCAGTCTCGTCGTGTATCCTTTGCAACTCCAATTTACCATCAAGAATTGGCTGATGATATTGATCGACGTAGTCCAGTTATTCGCACCAGCTCACCTAGATCAAAAGTTCTTAGTGGACAGCCAAAGGTATGGTATAATATTAGCTTTGAAATTAAGTTATTTATTCTGTGTACTGTTTTATCTGTATCTAATAAACACTTTTTTTTGTGAGCTTTTGTTTAATGTGTCTTGGAATTTTGTTGTAGTATATTACTACACCTACGAAAGGATGTTCAAATCTTAGCCCACGTAACCTCCGAAGTCCTGGATACAAAAGTTCAAAGAAATGCTTGGTATGTTTTTTTTTTTTTTGAGTATTACACAGACAGTGACAAATCTTTAAAAAGGTTTTTATTACTGTGTCAAACTTTGGTTCAACAGTCTAGAAACTAAAAATAATTAAAATGTGCCTGTTTTGAACATGATCACAGATTTCAGAGATGAGTCAGGAGCCATGGCCGATTGCTAAGGATTGTGTTTACCCAGCACTAGTTGGTTGCAATGCCCCAGTAGAGGCTGTTTTACCACAAATATCTTCCAACATGTGGTAAGCCAGTTTACCAATTTCCTCTAATATATGATTGTTGAATTGATTTCTAAAGAGATTTCATTACAGATCTTTGAGGTTATTTCTGAAAATTTTTTGAGACTCACTGTAATTCTGATACAAATATCTGTATGTGTTTAGGCCTCGCGGCTTTTGTCAGCTTGTCCGAGCCAGGAACATTAAAACAGTTGGAGCCCTGAGTGCCCTTACCCCTAATGAAATCAAGTCACTTCCTATTCGTTCACCTAAGCTGTCTAATGTGAGGAAAGCACTTAAAACCTACCATGAACAACAGGTAGTGTATTATCTCTGTATATGTTTTAACCTGTATGATTTAAGACCATTCTGACCATTCTCTTATGTTCGACTACATAGATAAAAGGGCGTTCTGATGAACTGAAGAGTTTTGACGAAATGGAGAAAATGACATCTGAAACTGAAGACATGGAGCTTCCACAAAACCAAGATGAGGAGCAAACACCTGGAGAGCCTCTTGGTAAATTTAGTACTGTAAATGTAACATTAATGCTATTTTACAAAAAGTTAAATTCTGTAATGATTGTTAAATTCAAAGTATTGAGTGCCATAATTTGCATTGGAAACGTTCATACAATTATGACTTGACCCATTTTATATTCTCCTGTGTTTTTGCAGATAGCAAACCATCAGAGATTAATGTGGATGTAGCACAGATGGCTGAGGAGAGCAAAACTAATGATTTGCTATCAGATGTTGTGGCAATTGGTGAACGCCTTACTCCAGTGGAACTTGGTCGCTGTTCACCCAGCCAGTTGGGCCAAATGCATGAACATCTAAGTGGAATGATGAGAAGCATTGTGGCTCATCTTCAGTCTCGCCTGCTGAGTAATCTTGATGATAGCTTGCAATAAGGACATCATTTTTAACTTGAAGATTCACAGTGGACTGCTTGTTCAAGTTTTTTCTTGAATTTCTTGAATTTTAAACTACATAAAAAAAAAATCGTGTAAAATCAAATTATGCTTTTTCAGAGAATGGCATATAATGGCCAACGATTTCCATTTCAAGTGGGAGCCAATTATGTATTTTATGAAGTGATTTTTTAAACTAAAGTTATGCTGAGATGCCACAAACATTTTTTAAAATAAAGCTTTGGTATTAATAAAATGTCTTTTGAGATTACTTTTTTAGGTGTTTAATTCCAGGTTTTCTGAAGTCGAATGTGACCCCCGACTCTGTCTCGATTAAAACAGGGTCAGCATTATGAATACAAAATAGCAGACCTTAGTGCACTTAATCTTCACCTCCTAATTTTTACAACACGAAGTACAGTACAACACAAAGCAGGAAACTCTTATTAAAACAGCACACTTTTAGGGACTGACTAAATTAGTCTAATTTAGAAACACATGACATAAACACCGACATTGTTCACTGGTTGTTACTCAATTTTAACAACATCTCTTTGAGTCCCACCCACAGGTTTACCTTGAAGTGTGTCACAGTATGCTTTTCTGAGCCAATCAATCACAACAGCAGGTATTTAAAAAATGGGAATTGATTCCTGTCCTTCAGTCGAATCTGACTTTAGGACTATTCAGTTGAGTCACTAGTTTTTATTTCAATAGAGCATTGCGTCACAGCTGTGTAGTCTGGACAACATCACTGGAGTCTCTGCAAGCAGGTTCTGTAGTTGGCATAGTTCACCTCGACCTGTTTTTGGCCAATTTAAATACCAACATGTCCACAGGGAGATTGAACTTTTAGATTTGTTAAAGTCCTTGTAGAGAGCATCCCTAGCAATCCTGGCTGAGTTTAAAGCCAGCATGAGTTGTGGCTCATCCTCTTATTATGACTGACTTGCTTACAACAGCCAGCCTTGTACAGTAAAACAATTAAAGAATAATAAGAGTGGACAAATTGTACATTCTGGATCATGAATCATCTTTTATATAACAACACTAACAGCTAAGAGTTAAACTTGTGGCGCATTCCATTTATTCTGACGTTGATAACATGTCTGCATATAATTCTGTACCAAGTAAATACAAAAGTAAAGTGTGTGTAACTGAAAGCACCAAACTTTTAATTGTTTAAGGAATGGTTTACTCTTATGAGTATCACAAAACATGGACACAGACGTTAATTAAAATGTTATTATAAATGTTTTTAAAGTAAAAATAAATTTTACCTCTTCCTTAGAAGATATAATCTCTAACATGGAAACAGTAACAGAATGTTAACATCCGCTTGAGCAATGATCCTAATAATAGCTCAGTGAGGTCACAGCTGCTTTATTTTGAATCAACCTCAGCTACTGATCTATGTTAGTTAAAATAGAAAATTGTTTATTTAAATATTTACATTTTACTTTATTAAATATTTAAAAATACTGCACTCTTGTAAAAAATAAGGTCTGAGGTCAAAACTATCATATTACTCTCAATTGCTTTCCTAAAGTTTTCATTAAACACATCAGCTTTCTCCATCAGGTTAAACAATTTTTTTTAATTACAAAGAGAAGTGGTCTTTATAAACCACCTGTTGCTCCCTAGAGGTAACAAATGAATCCAATCATTTGAAATATGTAAAACTAAATAAGAAAATCAGTGTGAAACTTCTGTCATGACAGATAAAAACACTTTATTTAATTGTATATTACATGAGTGCAGCTCCTCTTGGTATCTTGTCTACCCAGCCTAGAGATGGCAGAGAGTCATGTGCAGGCACAAGGTAATGAAAATACTGGACTGTACACACTGGATAACACCATGTCAGATAGGTGGGCAAAGCAGCAAGACCACTCCAGGCATGGTTTCATTCAACTAGAGACAAGTCCTCTTAGTCCAAGATCTGTTTTGATTGCCATCCGTGCACAAAAAACACTGAGTTTAGCTTTATGCTGTTTTGCAGGTCCTGACATATTTCAGTTAGTTAGTTGTGGATTGTTTGTTCACAGTTCTCAGTGATCTGTAATAAATTAATCAATCAAATTCTGGTGAAGTCGCTGAGTCACATTCACAGTGAGCGACAACCGGCCTCCACGCCCGGTGGGAAACAGAGAGAGAGAGCACGCTGCTATCTGAGGTCAGAGGTCATCTTACTCGCAGCCGTGACATCATCCATTCTAGACCCTGGCAGAGCCTGTGGACAGGAAAGAGATGTTCAGTTCTAGCCCTTAACAATCACCCTTTTGCTTTCTTTCTCAAAGAAAGACAATTGTGCTTTTTTACTTGTATTAATTTATGCAATGAATACAAGCTTAATGGCTTTACAATCTACTGGTTTTGAGAATAACACATATTTACAATATATTTTAATTTAATCTATTATTTTATGTGCATTTAAGTGTCTGTAGGGCTTGTCACATGTGTAAAATAGCCCTGTGTTAACAACAGTAAAAATCTAGGTAAGCCTACATAAAGCAGTCAGAACAGTGTTGAAGAAAGTTGCTGGAAAGTTTGCTGGAAATCACAAAGTTTTCTGCATCCTATTTGGTTGAACTGAATTATTGATGTGTTTTGTGAGGACTTTGAGACCTTGCATTGACCAGTGTGGGTTATCTGCCTCAAACCCTCAGAGATGGAAGATTCTTGCTTAAAAACAAAAACAAGTATGGACTGGAAGCACAAGGACGAGTCAGTGTTTGTCTGTCAGGGGTTGTAATCTATGCAACTTTTAGAACTTGTTGCTAATAATGATTCACCATTTCTTTTGTTCACTGGTTCTATATTCTATCACGTTTCTATGAGTAAAAATAACAACAGTAACTACACAATCTATGAATAACTCTAAAGTCATTACATCTTAGCTACTGACAGACAGCATAACATTTATCTTGATCTTTAATACCATTGGCTTCATTTGCTGAATGTTTTAAGAAGTTCTTACCCCTCCCCAGTGAGAGCACAGCAGGCCTGGATGTGCCACTGATGGTCTTTGACAGAGGTGAGCTGTAGATTCTGGGAAATCTCAGCAACAGTCATACAACCCTTCACATCTTGCTTGTTGGCAAAAATCAACAAACCAGCCTTTTTCAGATCCTAATAAGGGAAAATGGGAAGTGAGCAGTATAGCGCTGAACAGAAAACCAGATGACATTCTCCCATCTTAGTAAAATGCCTTTAACAGACGTTTATAAAAAGTCACATTCTGCGAATTAGACAGATTTGGTTTCTTAGACTAATCCCATGTCTAAGAAAGAGCATAAAAACTATATTTTCTTAGTATCAGGTCATTTTTTTGCTTTGGGAGTGCCTGGTATACTTATGCAATAGCAGTTCTTATACAGGCATACAAATACTCACCTCATGGGCTAACATTCTGTAGAGCTCCTCTCTGGTCACTGAGATCCTTTCTCTGTCTGTGCTGTCAACCACCACGATCACAAACTACACAAGAGAAACACTTTGAGACAACCCCTTAAATTAAATAAAAAAACTTTACACTGAAGGAGAAAAGACAGGTCAATACACAGCAAGCCTACCTCTGTATTAGTGTAGTAGGTGTTCCAAGAGGCACGAAGAGATTCCTGTCCTCCAATGTCCCACATGAGGAAATGTGTGTTATTGACCACAATCTCTTCCACATTGCTGCCTATGGTGGGTGAAGTGTGCACCACCTCATTCATAGAGCTGGAGCACATAAACACATTCACAATTATATCAATTCAACCATTTCCAATTAAAGGGGCAAACCACCCATTTGGATGAGAAAGGGTCAGGAATGGACAGCTTGAAATAAAACCAACTGCAATACTTACAACTGATAAAGTATGGTTGTCTTTCCTGCATTGTCCAGCCCAACAATAATGACTTTGTGCTCTGGGGATAAAATACAGGAACACGGTTGTCTTATTAAATGCTTTACCCTCAACACCAGCTTTTGAAAATTATTATATTTTGAAACCTGCTATGGAGGTTTCAGCTATGTTGTCCTTGGCCTGTGATTTCTTATCATAGACTGAACATATTTAGTCATATTCATATATTACATACAGAGGAGAGGTAGATTTGAATTGACGTAGTGTTGAAAATATGATCAAGATGTTTAGCATTAACTTAATGCTGGTTTTATGAGGAAAATGTTTATTACATGCTTATAGGACAAGCACAATGGGTAAGACATTCACTGCAGCCAAGTATATTTCTAGCAGCTGGTGACTCTGGATACGGGTGTATGCACCTGCAAAAATGTCAAAGGTATTAAAGACTAGGTGACGTGTGTAACAACTATAAGGGTGTGTCAAGGTGGCTGAAAGACTCCTACAAAAGAAAAAATGCCTGCAACATGTTGTCGCCTGCTGCCGTGTATTATCCATAATAAAACATAATTGGCAAATAAATATGCATATCACAGTCTTATTTAACTGACTGCCACATTCAAATAGTAGCCTATAATATAAAATAGCCTATAGGTAATCACACATTTCTTTCTTTCCCACAAGCTTTGCGCTAATAATCCAAGGAATTCCAGCAAACAATTATGAACTTGTGAATTAAACCACACAGCTCAACAAATCCAATAAATGCCTTTTCCTAATTAGCACGAGTGAATCAGCTCTCTCTCTCTCTCTCTCCATGTGTGTGTGAGTGTGTGTGTGTACAGAGATCTGCATGCATTCCTTCTTATTTCTGAAGCAGCTGACAAATCAATGAAGCGTGTGGAGCCGGAGCAATGACCGCTCGCTCATAATACAACACTTTTCATAAGAAAGACTTAAATCAGACTTACAAACCACCTTACTCACCCACCAACTTCCCCAAAATTCATCAGTCCCCCCATATTGAAGGGGAATTCCCCAATTATGAAGTTAAAAGTGAATCTAGTGTTCCTTAGCATTGCTGGTGCCATGAACCCTCCTCGCCTCCACCATCTTTTCCACGGTCCACAAAAACAGGCCCAATAAGGCACATATATCACTTTATTTGGAATATCTTTAATATCTTTATATAGTCATCTAAACTTGACTGAAACTGGGTGTTCATATCTGTTTAGCTATAAAACATTTAGAACTAAAAATGTCACTAAAAGGGAAATGAAAGTCTACAGCTTAGACAGGATGTGATAAAACATCTTTAGCCTTACTGAGAATAACATTTGCTGAAACTGATGAGACAGACAACAACATGATTGAAACAAGGGTAAAAGCATTATACCAAAATAATTATCAGAATGATACATGCTGTGAGCCAGCAACTAAAAGATGGGCAGCGCTTTGTCTTTTGAGTGAAAAACTCCCTCTACAATTAACTGCACTCGGTCACTGCTTGACTGTTTACCACGTCACTAACTTAGACCTGCAAGGTATTTAAAGACATTCAAACACACCCATCTAGATGTTGTTAGAAAACGGTGCATAAATATGCACACTAGACCACTGAACACTTTGTTTAGTCTAAGATCTTATGAGATCATTCTTTAGATAAAGTGCATGCCTCATTCACCCATTCAGATTACGAAGTTAACAAATAAACAAGCCATGCCTAGACCTTTAAAACTAATGATACCCAGACTTTCAGACTTTATCATGACATTATCATGTCTGCTTAGCAATCATGTCAAAAAGGGTACAAGGGTTAAAGCGTGTAGTAAAGAGGTGCTTTCCATGTAAAATAACATAGTTAAATCACCAGAATTTGCAGCAGCAATTTATAAATGATCCACATACTGCTGAAGTTGACTACAAAAGGAAAGAGTAAATCTAGCCTGTTTATCAAAGTGCAGGGCTTGAGTGTCAAAATTCAGAAAATCTAAAAAGCAAAAAAAAAAACAAATCTCTTGCCTTTCTTCCTTTTCCTTATTCCTGAAACGTTTCACCCTAACCTGCACAGAAAGGCAACTAATACAACCATGGCAGGATCTTAATGTTTGACACGGGAAATAAATTAAAAATAATCAAACAGGAACAAAGCTTGTAAAAAGTAAAACTCTACAGAGAAGTGTTTCATAGGAGGTGATTATATTATCTTGTCCATTTTCCTTGGACTTGTTTGAAACAGAATTTATAGAGATAGTTCACCCAAGAATTAAAATTTGTATATAATTTATTCACCCTCATGTCATTCCAAACATATGACTTTTTTTTTTTTGCTTCTGAGGAACACAGCAGACATTCTGAGTATGTTAAAAACTAAGCAAGGGTGGCAACCATTGACTTCCATTGTACACATAACCACTGAGACTTTTCACAAAATATCTTCTTTTGTAAAAGAAGATAAAAAGCCATATAGCTTTGGAATGACATGAGGGTTCATGATGGAATTGTTTTCATTTTTGTGTCAACTATCCCTTTAAGCAGTCTAGCTTGTCAGTGTCTTGTCAATGGAGATGATTTTAAACAGCAAGTTTTGAAACAACACACATGTAAGAACTAATTTATTGTGGATCTGGAAAGCATGACTAACAAGCTACATTATTATATGAGCTTGCTTTTAATCACTAATTGGACGTCACTTAAATAAAGACAGTTAGTACTGTGTCTAGTAGCAGGCAACAGTCTCTCATGTTACATGTCACCTATATCACAGTGATCTGTTCAACTAATGAGTAAGAGGAAGACTCAAGAAACGTTACATTGGGTAATGTTGCAATTGATGTTGAAAAGTGATGCACTTGTACATCTTTGATATTGCAAAGGAGACAAGTCTGTTTGCAATACCACTTACACTCACATGCACGGTGTTTAAGACAATATTACTCAATGGTAATGGGTAATCATGACTACAAGCACAGTTACCAAACTTCCCACGACAAAACATTTATAGTGAAAGATTATTAGCTATTATATGCAATTTATGATGACTGTCGGAGGTTGTTTGTGTCATCATAACGGCTGTTTGGAAATGATTGTTTCACATTGTTATTCCTACTGAAAAAATGTTCTGTATTGCTAGAGCATGTTAAGCAATACTCACTTTATATTAATATGTCCTCGCTAACCAGTTACGTTATATTGATACCAGACCATGCACATCGAGTAAAACAACGTCAACAGACAGCGGAAACAAACAATCAAGCATATACCCATATTTAAACCCCTCAAACGAAGCTGTGATCAATGCATATAAAACATGTTTGTAAACATTTAATTTCTATGTACGCACCGGCATTGGTGTTTTACAGAGAAACTAGCAGGCTAGCATACGCTTTTAGCTAATGAACCTGTCATTCAGCGGTTTAGACGCGGTCAATAAAATTACAGTGTTATGCTTTACTATTTATTATTCGGGTTACCTTGGTGGTTAAAAAGCCTCCATAACTTTGTGAATACGATTCCCATCGCTGGTGTACGACCTCCGGCAAAGACCACCCGGGAACAGAGACTAAAAACCTGCTGTTAGCCAGCTAAGCTAACAATCCACTACAGTTCACTACAAACAGAGCTCTCTGTAACAGCTATTCAGTCCTTTAATACGTTCCTATAAACGGTATCCATTTCTCTTGAGGATGGGGTTTCGAAAAACTGCAGTATTTCAGTGGTGTCATCGCTGGAGGTGATGGGAATTGGGGCGTTCATTGAGCTCTGCTTGTTGTTTCTGCAGTTTCTGCGACAGTGCTGGGAGCGCCTGTCAGCTGCCGCAACCACTAAACTCAATCAAAGCCGCGTACAGACGCGCAACACTCACCGGAAGTCTCTCGATATGTCTCAAAACGTAGTGAGCTACCTACCTAGTCAACATTGTTGCACGCTTGTGATTTTTGGAACGGGACTGAAACGTCTCGAAATGTTGTCTAGGTAGTCAGATCACTAGGCTTTATACTGTTTCTGCATGCATTTGTAATAAATACGTGACCGGACCTGATGAGTAGACAATAGGCGTGTGTATAGAATTAAATTTGTGCTATAAATGCAAACCATTTAGTCTTACGTTTGTATTAAATTATTGCAAGCTTACAAAAATAATTGTGTTTTTTATTTTATCGATTTCCATCGTCTGTCCTTGCTGTGGTTGCTGCAAACAGTTCTGGTCTGTGTTATTTGTTAAATCAACTCGTTGTTAATTTAAATTGACGACAAAGGGGCATTTCAGTAATGGATCATTAATGAAATTATTTCATTAAGTAGTTAATATGGAATCAGGAATGATACACATGCGAAATCACTGTAATAACATGTACTTATTTGAAAGGTTATAATTTGCACCGTCATATATGGGTTGGGCGGACTGAACAAACTGAAAATTGCCAAGGTGGGTCAAAATACAGCTGTTAATGTGTTATGTTGTGAGTTGTTATGGGTTTTAAGGGTCACACCCCTGGATATAATTGGATATAATTATTAATCCAATTAATCTTGGACATAAAAATCCTGCATGATTTTGTAAAAATTGATTAATTAAGGCTGTTTCCTAACAGTACGTGACTCCTTTAGGTAGTCCTATGACATTTTTATTTAGTAATTTCAATGTAAATGTTTTCAAATAGTTCTAAGTGTTATTCATATACGAGTGCTTGTATTCCTGTATTGGCATATTTAATACCTGTGTGCCCGCTAGAGGACAAATAGGCCACTGCATCTTGTTCACAGCCCGCAGTTTTGAGGTGAAGCGAATTAAAAGAAGTTATTAAAAGATTAGAGAATTTAGTGACAAAATATAACTGATTATTTATTGTATTTAAAATGCTGTTTGGGGTTGTTAAAGAAACGAAAGACGGTGCTATATGAATTGATCCATGTCCCATAGTTTTACCCTCTTACTTTACGTTCATGTGCTTTTTGACATAGACTAGACAGAGGGATGTACTTTATCATTTGGAGTTGAAATTACGATTAGGTTTGCCATCTACAGGAAAATGCATAAGGTTGTCAAATTGAGCTTTTGGGAATTGGTAACAGTGAAGCATTTGACCGAACTTTTCGTGTTTTAATTGCTATTTACTGGAAACACCCGACGGCACTGTCCATATGCACGCAAAGGACGGCAGTCTCCAGCCGGAGGGTCGAAATCGGGCACAATATCTGGTCTGGGACGCTTATTGGAAGGCCGGTAGAGGGCCTGTAGATGAGCGACAGACTCGCTTGGAGTAGACGATCATTGCATCACTGTAATGCGACGAACAGTGGAAGGACCAACGCAAATGTTCACGTTGAGCCCTAAATCGTAATTCAACGGCATTTGACCACGGAAATTACTCATTAGTATTTATTAAATACAAACATTATCTGAAGAGTGTTTGTTTGGATCCGCAAATCACGTCAAGGCGCACAAACAACACTGAAGATGTCTGTAACAGAGATGTTTAGCTACATTCAAGGCTTTTTGAGTGCCGATCAAGATATTCGAGAGGTAAACAGATGCACCAAAACGTCACATGGTTTTGTAACATAAATGGGTAGAAACAGCCTTTATATATTTTTTCTAGTAAAGCAACATATAGCTATTTGAAATACCACGTATTGCTGTTCTTGCAAGCCTGCAAAAATACAGATATCGTTGATACTCGTTATAACTTGTCATTGTGACTTTACCGTGAATTGTGTATGATAAAGTGCAACAGATGTCACAGTCTAGACAGAAAGTTCAGCTAATGTCTTTTCAAATTTTATTTAAATCCAAGTGCTCTTGGCTGTATCCCGCTATTCTTCTTTTAGGACATAAGAAAAGTTGTCCAGGTGCTCGAACAGACAGCGAGAGAGATTCTGACAGTTCTTCAAAGCGTCCATCAGCCAAGTGGCTTCAAAGAAAGTAGGACAAATTTAAATGTTTTCGATCTAAGTAATTTCTTTATAATAACTTCATTATGGACCTTTGATTTGTCCAGTTCCCAGCAAGTGTCAGAAGACCAGGGAACTGTTCTGCATTGTTAGAACTCACACAGGAGAACTTAAAACTAAGTTCCCTGTAGAACAGTACTATCGGTAAGTGTCACAGGCTGTTTTATAGGATTGAATGAGCTTGGTTATAGTCTTAATTGTATTGAGTCTGATCATGTCCTGACCTTTCTGTAGGTATCATGAACTTTGGAGATTTGTTCTTCAGCGGCTTACCTTCCTTGCAGCTTTTGTGGTATACTTAGAAACCGAGTCCCTGGTTACACGTGAAGAAGTGGCAAAAATACTTGCCAGTATGTTATAATCATGTATGTATATATGTTGTATATTTGTGTGGGACTATTGTAAATTTATGCTACTGTTTAATTGCAGTTGAAGTGGACAGAGAAAAAGGATTTCATTTGGATATGGAAGACTATCTAGCAGGAGTTCTTATTTTGGCCAGTGAGTTGGTAAGATTATTACAGTTCCCATTGTAATGATTATGGTGATAGATCAAGCATTGATACAAAGTACCTAATAAAATGTAAGTATATTTTTAGTTTTTTATTGTACTTTATATACTTTATTTACAGTAAATACATTTTTATTTATATATCTTCTATGAGAAGTGCAGGAACATAAAATGATTTAATTATTGTATTCAGTCTGAACTGGCTGTCAAGCTATGTACATGCATATCTCTGCATAACTGCCTTCATGTGTTTTGAGGGAGGTGTGGCTTTGTATAGCATTTTTAAAGGAAGGGTGGGATTTCATTCTTTCTAAGCTAGCTTACTTTTGTTAACCTCTCTGAAATTGCCTACCCTACCTTGTTTTTAATCATGATGTGGCATGTATATCAGAGGTTATTGTGGATTTGAAAAATTAAGAGAAATTAAGCCCTATATTGCTAAATAAATCCAAACAAATTTCCTGGATTCTCTTTTTCAAATTAAGAGCAGAGCAAAAAACATTACCTGTCACATTCTTTCATTTAGGCCAGGCTGGCAGTGAACAGTGTCACAGCAGGGGACTACGGACGCCCACTTCGTATCTCAAATTTTATCAATGAACTTGACACTGGCTTCCGCTTGCTTAACCTAAAAAACGATCCTCTGCGCAAACGCTATGATGGCCTCAAGTATGGTCTGAAAAAAATTGAGGAGGTGGTGTATGACCTTTCCATTCGAGGCCTTGCCAAGGAGCAGGAGATCGGAGGAGACAAGTAGAGGCAGTTTGGGGAATCCAAGAGGCAGCTGGGTGCCGCCCTGGCCAGGATTCTTCATGACTGAAAGAGTGGTTAGACCTGTTAGTGGGCAGGAGTTCAGAGGAAGGGAGGAGGGGATGGACATTTTGAAGCCCCAGCAGCCTTGGGCAGTGACTTGCCATTGAAGCCACCTGTCCACCGGATTGGAGAGCACTTCAGGTTTCAGTGTGGAAATGTTCACCTTCTCACTGCTGTTGAGAGATACTCATGTACAGATGCATTTTGTTTGCCTGTTCTGTTTAATTGGATGTTTTTTTTACTATTCACCAAGTTGTTGTGTGTCAGTCATTGTACAGTCAAACAAGAAAAATGTTATTAGCAACACAACACAGGTATTGTTTTATCAACGACTGAATTCTTTCCAAGTAAACGACTGAAAAGGCAAACTGTCAATACTTTTGTTTTTCTTTGTAAAGATTTATAACACCTTTTGTTTTATTTGTAAATTTGCAAATTCCTTTATTGCTTGTTTCTTTTTATGAGGGTTCAGTTGTTTATCTGCTGTACATTTGGGTATTTTTTCTGCAATAAAGCTTTGTGTACTTTCTTCCAAATAAATATTTTAAATTTATGTAGTATTAGAAATGTTGTGTTCATGTGGTGGTTCCCTGGAAAAATGTTTTGTAAATAATGGATAAACATTCTGAGAATAATGGTGGAAATAATGTTCTCAGAAAATATGCAGTCAATGAAGACAAAACTTGATACTTTCATTTTTTAATTGTAATTCACAATATGTTACACAACAAAAATATTAAATAAGGTTTTGTATGAACAGAATAAAGTACTGAACAGCTTGATTGGTCTCAAAAGTACAATTTCAAACAAAGATATCAGGCAGGTTAAATTCCTCTTTCTGTTGTATAATGGAAGTTATGATATTTCTAACAGTATCAATGCCAAACAGTAAATGTTTATGTGGAAACAAATGCCAAAATCCAGTGATGGTGACAATTTATATCCGTCAGTGTTAATTTTAAACATACAAAGAGGGCATAATTACTTAATGTGGTTCAAATTTCTCTTAAAGCTTAAACGATCTTGAAAACAAAGTACAGTAAAGCTTTGTAAACTGCAAAACAATGTCCTCAATCCAGTTTTAGGACCATATTAAAGTGCATCAAACAAAAAGAAGTAACATTTAGCAAGTTGTCATATATCACAGTACGTTTAACTGTGACAAGGTTTGAATAAATTAGCAGCTACTAAAAATTACTTTCATTTTTCTCAATATTTTGACCGATTTGCGGGCAAAGAAAAAGTAATACAGACCTATTCAGTATGAAATAAAACAAAGGCACGTATTTTCTCTCTTAGGGATTACAAAGAAAAGCAACACCATAATTATAAATTACACAAACTGGAGGAAAAATCTTGACATTTTTTACAAAATCTGGAAGGTGGTTCATGGCCACAGATTGTTTCTGCACAACCATGTGGCGAGACTTGTCTTGATTAGACTGACACGACACCCTCAATGATGGAGGGACATATAATAAACATCACTGATCACACAAGAATGACTACCTGTGAATAAAACCTAAAAAAATAAAATTCTTTACTGTCGCTACATAATACAATGAAGTTTATTGCTGCTTGGTACACCAGCACAGTGTTGAATGTGTGAGAACTGCCTCTGGGTCTTGTGTGGCAGTGTGAATAGTTGCTTACGGAAGGAAGAGAGAGATGAAGTGAATTACTATGGTGAGAAAACAAAACACCTTTAAGATCAGTCGTCACACAAAACACAAGTTTCCACTCAGTTCACATGGTTGTGCGTTACCAAAAAGTTCACATGGTTCATTCTGTCATAAACATCTTCTTTCATGCTTATCACAGAAACCATTTCACTACTGAAAACATTTTTCTGTTTTCTTTCTCAGTAGCAAACTGGTTGTACAATCAGTGTTATACAAGTGCAGCACTGAGGCATCTAGTGAGGTCCTCATTTTGGTATGCCAAAAGGCATTACTTTTTGCTTTATAGTAGATTGTTTTCCCTTTTTTCTTTCACATTTCATTTATTTGCTAAAGAAAGTGCCCCTTGCAGTCTATTAATATTCAGTTCATCTTTTAAAATCACAGTAAAACCTTGTGACTTAAAAGTCCATTGTTGGAGAAACATCTAATTAAATCTTATTCCCCAACACAAATACTGCCCAGGCAACAAAATATGAATTGTATTATTTACATCATCAGAGTTTACTGTAGGTTACTGTAAAGTGTCAGTGTTAGGACCGGGTCTGAGTTGTGTTGATCATGATATTAGGAAGAGCATTGCGTCTTTTTCTCCAAGATCCGAGATCACAAGCATATCTCTTAATCTGACGAAACCACTGCTGAGTGCGGGGTTTGTCTGAGGCGCGGAAAACGAAGGCCTCACGCCGAATGTCCAGCACCTCAAAAGTATCATCACAGTCGGGGTCGGTGGATACCACACAGTTAGCAAGATGGATGGGATCCCGTAAGACAGTGAACTTTCCACTGCTTTTGTCTTTGATGAGCACCAGTACACCATCCTGCACCGTCTCCAAGCTCTCCAGCTGCTCTCCCCTGACGCCCCCATCAGCCACAGTCAGCATCTCTGCCGCACGTAGTGTGCGCACCATGAGCAAGCTTTGAACATTCTGGAATTTGAGGGACTTGCTTCCCTTCTTAAGCCATTGGCCATCGGCAGGCTGCGCCAGCTGCAGGGGTCCCTCCATAATGAAGCGTGTGCTCTCCCTGGACCAACCCACAGTCTTCATGGACAACTCTCTCATCTCAATGTTAATCACCTCCCGGTTCTTGCGACTATCGCGCCGGAAAGAGCGCAAGGACCATGTGGCGGTGCCCTCCTGTTTGGTCTTCATGTTGATGTGCTCCAGATGGGACTCCACACGGCTCTTGGCTTCTTTTAAATGCAGGTAGTCAGGGTGACACTCGTGGGTGACCTTGCTGATGCGACTGAGCAGCAGCGGGTATTTGGTCACGCGCTGAAGTGGCGCCATGAGGAAAGAGCGCAGATTCATGCGCCTGAGTGCGGTGTTGTCATTCTGGGACACGTCAAGGAATATTCTAAGGGATGGTAAGGGAGGAAAACTTGTGTGACTTATGCAAGAAACTTAATTGTAAGTATTCATACTTAATATATATACAAGATTAGTAACCAGTACTCTACTAAAAGCAGTACATGTGTAAGAAGTGTCTGTCAGTACCTCAGAAGCTCCTTTTCTTTTTCCAGAGTGTTGAGCGTGTTGACGGATGTGGACTGCTGCAGGCAATAGGTTTGAAATGCTGGAAGCATGTTGACAAACTCCAAGAAGATTTCTCCAATACACACAGTCTGCAGGTCCTCATCGCCCTGTGTGGAGGCAGTCATCAATAATTTAGGCTTGGCTCTAAATCTAAAAAATCACAACATTCTCAAATCCTGCTGGAACAACATGGATCCAGCATGTATATTGATTGGATATTAATTAAATTTTCCACATTAAATGTGAATGTTCTGCTTTGAAATATGTTAAAACACTACAAATATTTGAGCTAGCTCAAATATTTGAGAATGTTGTGATTTTTTAGATTTAGAGCCAAGTATTAAATAAAATTATAAAAAAGTTGTTTATTCCCAGATTTTGAATCCTACATTTTTAATGTGATCACGGATTTTGGAGCCCACTGTACTTAAAACAAAACTAATTTGTCGAAACTTGTGTGTTTTGAAACAACTTCTAGCCAGAATGCAAATTTAAATATGGGTTATTGTGAAGAATAAGAAGAAAAACTTAAAAAATGTGTGTAAACACATTTTATAAACACATTTTGTAATAGGCCATCTGGGTACAGTTACCAGCTAATGTAAATAAATATTGACTGATTATTTGGCCTTGTGAAATAACAGTCTATCTCTGTTACTTCTTACCTGATCAAAAGCCTGATCAATGCTGTCCTGCAGGTGCTCTGTGAACCTGTCATTGACATCAATGAGCTCCTGAACATTGCTGAAGACCACAGCCAGCTGCTCAGCTGTGAGCAGTCCTGCACTCTGCATGGGGCAGTAGAACTCTTCCTTGATAATGCGCAGGTCCTCTCCGTAACTCGACTCTGTGTTGAAGAACTCCAGGATGGCCTCTTTGCGTTCAGTGCGGAGTTTGCAGCAACGTTCGCACATGCCCTCCCCACGAGCTCCCCCCTTGTGGCCACAGTCAGGGCAGGGCTGCAGAACCTCCCAGTTTCTGAGGAACGGTGAGGGTCTCCTCCATTCCCGAGCCAAACCGGTGCCGATTCCACTGTCCATGCGTTCCACCTCGGCTCCGGCGCTGTGACGGGCACGTCGTGGCTCTTCTTCTTCCTCGCGCTCGTCACTTAACCCCACAACGCCGCTGTCTGCGCTGAGACTGCTGACTGTACTCCAGCGGTGTTGTGCTGTGCGCGACACACCCAGACCTCTGCTTCTCTCCTCACCTCTGGGCTCCGAGCGGCCCCTGGCAGTGCTCGGTACTGATCACAAATACCAAACAGTAGAGTTAAGACTGGATTTCAATAGCACCTGATTGCATCTCATTCTCAGCCTTATTAGCATTTAAACTACAAATCCGATGTGGTTTTGACTACTGCTGTATGTAGGGTTTGTATAACATCATTTTGGACCATGTTTACATCTGTATTTAACACCGTCTACTTGTGATCAGAACACCAGAGAATGATATTAACACCAGCTGTAAATGAGGCTTATGACTCATTTGGTCTGTAAAAGAACATTTTCAGGCTTTTTTCATGTTTTAAATATGCTAGCTGTACAAAAACATACAAAAGTATTGCAGGTGTAACAAAACCTTTATTAATCTGATATTTGAAATGCATTTAATAGTTTGATTTTAAAACAAAGACTAAACACCGAGTATGGGTGTTGTGCAAAAGGTATATAAAATAATAAAAATAAGTTTTCTGGGTAGAGGACAATAAGAGTCACGTAAGGGCAGCAGACTTTATTTAAATGATGTGAAGTGATTTGTTATATTATATATTTATATGGAGTTTATTAAGTACAAATCTAGGGCACAAGTGAAGTTTAAATGCAGCTAAAACAATGAGTGCAACTGTGAGTCTTACCACTGTTCCTCTCTCTGCGGTGAATCTGCAAGCGTGCTGCTGCGGCGATCTTCATCTCTAGCTGCTTACGCTTGGCGGCATCTGCAGGCATGGGGTCGCTGTAGTGGGGCCGCAGGCGGCACTCACGCTGGGCCCTCACTGACTCTGCCAGCTCATAGGCCGCATCTGAGCTGGAGCGCCTGCAGCCTGATCCAGAAACCTGCTAACAAGACGGAGATCTGTCAATCAACAGTGCACATCTAACTGCACAGGACAGAGCTTAGCTGAGTTTAGCAGCAAACAGCATCAGTAATGTAAGTAATCGTTTTGTGCACATACCACAATTAATGAAAAGCTCAATGTTTCAGACAGCGATCAGAGTAACTGTTTCAAAAGTACATCCAATGGAGGTGTTGTATTACCAAAGTATTTAATTTTCTGTGGCATTCTCTGCATTTGGGTTTCATACAAAGGCTATTAGCAGTCTCCAGGGTCATACAGTGTACCTATTTTCTTTATAAACAGAAATATGACTTTGGAAATTCAACATTTTTTTAGTAATGGGGAGCGTTGGAACCTATTCTAGCTATCTTGGGCCGAGGCAAGGAAAAAATCTGGAGAGGTATTTAGACAAACTAGATATTACATTTAAAGTAAATATTATATAAATATTGACCCTATTCATACACATTCCTGTATTTTTGTCTTTCTAATCTTAAATCAAAATATAATCATTTTCTTTACCTCTGAAACAAACTTATTTCTCTAGTTCTCTTAAAATCTTCCCTCAAACCATTAGTCAAATCAAGACCACCTTTCACACACAGTTAAGTGCCAGTTTTATTTGGACATGTGTCACATTATTAAAGTAAAATGGTTTGCAGACACTGTTTTCTGTTGACTCCAAACTGATCAGATCTGGCCAATAAAGTTCTGACAGACCTAATAACCTTCTACCATTTACACCTTTGTAACAGTAAAGGGTGATTCAAAATGATGTCTGTAAGCCACATATCAGAATACAGGTTTTTCATTTACATCTGATATAAACAAACAGATCTACTGAATGGTGAAACTCCTTAAAGGTCGCCCACAGCATAAGGTCCTCAAGTGTTATTAAGAAACAATACACCTTGGGTTCAGGTAACGTACAGAATAACAAATAATGCAGCCGTTATTTTAATTAACTACAGACAGAAATCAAGAGACAGAAGAGGCATCTAACCCGGTGAAGGCAACAAGGTGATGTACGCAACACTGGACCAACGAATCATAGCAACATTGCACATAAATGTTAGATTGACCAGTCTAATAAAAAAACCCTCAGCCAGAGGGTTCTACCAGTATCACCCTTAACCTTAAACCATACAGTCAGTCATACTGCATGAACAAATGCGCCACAACGAATAGCTGTGCAGCATGCCAAGCAAGGCAAAAGCAGGCAACACTGAGCCCAGCATCCACACACAACCTGACACACAGAAGGAGTAAAAAACAGTTACCACCATGAAACCTGATGCTAATCTTCCCTGCGTGTCATTCTTAGCTGCACCTCTGCGCGTTCCGCTGCATGTCTGCAGTCATCTCTACTGTGCAGATTCTCCTGCAACCTCAGCCTCCTATGCGCCCTGATCACGGTCCCGTGCATGCATGACAAAGTCTCTGCTGTCCTTGTTCAGGGGTAAAAATCTGAGCTGGAGGCAGGTGTGTGCGTGCTAGTGCACGAGCGTGTATGAGACATGCAAGCATTCCTTACGCATTCTGTTGCTGCTTTTCCCCCTTGTCCTGTGGGCTCGGCGCAAGCCTCCTCTCCGCAGGCCGACGTTGTCATGGCAACGTGGGCAGATTGATGGCTGGGCTGGGGAGCGATGATGTCAGCGACGTCATTCTGCTCACGCGACAGTCGGACGGGAATCTCGGATGCAATATCTGCACTGCAGCTGAAGCAGCGAAGGAGAGAGACAGACAACACAAAGAGAGAAAACAGCAAAATGGTATTGTTAAATTAAAATTACAATTTCTCATTCTTATGTTTGGTGTACAGTCAATCACCAACCTCTAGGGAGGGCTGGTGCCCCCCTCCACCCCCCAGACCTGAGGGGCTGACAGGGACAGCAATTAGATGCATCAATTCACATTAACACCTGAACTCTTCACAGCAGGGGTCTGAATCTGAATGTGGATAATCGATCTGTTAGATTCCTTGTGTGTGTGTGTGTGTGTGTGTGTTTGTGTTTGTGTGTGTGTTTGTGTGTGTGGTGGAAAGGAGCTTATGTATCCATGTTTGACCCCACACACTGCAGCCAGAGAGTGAATTTATAACAGCACATGCCCGTCTCGCATGAACATTTATCTTTGTTTGAATTCACACCGAAATCTCAGATAAAATCCGGCAGCAAATGGCCAATCAAAGACACGAAACACTAAAACTTAAAATGAATGCTTGCATGACTATTAAATAATATTTCAACAACATTCAACAACATTTCTGTATTGTTATTGCACAACAAAAGTGTATATTTTTAAATAAACTGGTTGTTTTAAAGACATTAACTGTTTTTCCCTTTCCAATCATATGAACATGTCTCATTGTCCCTTAAGAACAGGCGTTTTGATTGATTTGTCTTAATTGACACTGCAGCATCTCTTTCATCTACTTTAATGTTTCAGTATCTCTATAGCTGATAATGCTGCACCCATTACAGTGGAATATTTGCATAGATGCTATCTGAAAGCACTGGCAAAACCATACCACCACTGATACATCTGATGGAAAACAGACAAAGAAGCTCTTGACTGCTCACCAGAAAGACAAATCAATGCAAAGCAGACATGCTAATAACTGGTGTCTGTAAAAATTGGAGTTTTTATTTCTGACAATAAAATGTGCATATAATGTGAGTATATTTGTAACCTCTACAAATGTACAGATATGTGCTGACAGTAATTAATATTCCTCTCTGAAAGTGGCAATAAAACCCGTCTTAAAACCAGTGTGTGAGTCTTTCACACATGAATGAAAGCGTTTCAGATATATTGCCTGTCATAGCAACAGTATTATATGTGAAGTAATTAATTTTTTTATTCATTTTTTTCCTAATTTATTAGACCTGTGCATAAAGACACATATTACAGTATATCGACAGCTTAAATAGGACAACTGGCTTGTGGCTTACTATCAATATTAATGTTTTATCTGGCACAAATAAAAATAACTACATAAAAATCTCATAAAAATTACCTGGAGCCCTGAGCAGCTAGATAGCAAATGAAGGCACACACTTGGGGCACTACGGTACAGCTGGGATATTGGATGTTATATTTAGACTGTTAGAAGGCTGCTCTCCTGCCCTGGAGGTACTGTACACAACAACAGAAAAAGCTTCTCTAATGTAGAAATACCTCAGACGAACCAACAATGTCAGAAAAAAAAGCCCTGAAAGAAAATCTATATGGATTTATGCATGAATAACAAATGTAGAGATGACTGCCAAGGCTAGAGTTATGTGCTGTTATGCTAATCAAATCCTTGTCAATTTCACATATTTCATGCATATGCAAGATTCTGGGTATAAAACATCTATATGACAGATGCTGTGGGTGGGTAGTGTGAACCAGACAAGCACCACAGGAAAATACAACCACTGCAGAATCCTTATAATACAATTACTTAGAGAATCAATGATAAATAGGCTGGACATTTAGATTAGTTCAGCGAAAGCGGGACATCGAGTAACATGAGACAAATAAGTTTAATGATTAATTGGCCTTTAAACATTAGGAGATGATTAAATGTAACAGTCATTAATAATTGTCACAGGGGTTTTTGTCATTCAGGAAATGTTTTCGTTTGTCTGATATCAACATAGTGGACGTGCTTCAATAATAATTAATTTCAGTGATTACCCTACACGGAAAATCCTGCAAATAGGAACTGAAAAATAAGCCTCTATAAAGATCTTCTTCAGTTTTGGCTGCTGCTATTGCGTTCACTGCAGGAAATCTTAATACTACCTAAAAAGCAAAACTGCATACAGTTTTCGGCGTGTTTTAAACTTTAAGATTTGTTTGAAATCAGTTTTTTTTTTTAAATCTGTCGATAGAGCAAGACAATATTTTAAAAGCAATCTTTTAAGCCTTAATATAAGCAATTTTGTTTTCTCAGGAAAACCTTGTTTGGGTATTTTTACAAAAAAAAATCCTACACAAAGATATAGATTAAGAATAGGATCTTCTACTGTGTCGCAGTCATAAATATAGACATAATTGTGATAATACATTCACAATGTCTCACTGCATATACAGGCTGTTCAGATGCTGGAATAAATCAATACCAACAGCAATACTGATGCAGCAGCTGCAATAAGATCCAATCCCACAGTTAACAAGCAATACTGATCACCACAATAAACACTCTTCCAGCATTTAACTCATCATGGTGTTTTGTTTTACTTCCAAACAGATGATGTCCACATTTTACAGATATGCTACCTAAAAATTTAGTATAATTATTACAGTCTAACAGCCAAACATGTTTCATCCTGACCTTTAGAACAACACTGAACAAAATGCCACAATGCAGCACAAGAACTGCAGAACACAAAGGCTTTTCCCTCCACTCACCTCTTTTTAATAAGGTCCAGGGCGGATCCCAGAAAGCCATCCTTCATTTTGTAGATTTTGGCTCCATAACTGGAAAGGTCTGTGCCGTCCAGAAGGATTGCCGGGCAGCAGCTGGAGGGGCCATCTCCGCTCTCCCTGCGGATGGGGAAGGGGAGAAGAGCCACATCTGTGGCCTCTGGTCTCGTTGGGCCCTTAGTCTCCTCCCCTTTTCCTGTAGCAGCTTGAGGGTGTAATGGAGAGCGAGCCACTGGGCCTGTGCAGATGGGTCCACCTGGGACCTCTGCTGAGAAACTGGGCTCAGACATCTCTTCTCCACTCTGTACATAAGAATAGCTTAAATCCTCAGCGGTACTGTTGTTTTGGCTGATTTTGATGTCCTCGCTCTGTGTTTCTTCAATCTGCTCTCCTTCCCCTCCATTAACCTTTTTATGTTGGTCATTACTCTTCATATCTCCATCAGATTGAGCTGTGAGGAGATTGTGGTCCTTACTGCTCTCCTTCTGCCTCATTCTCTTGAACTCCTCAAATGTAGGTATGTGCAGGCGCCCCACGGGGGGTCTTTTTCTCTCAGGGGTTGACTGGGCAGAGTTGGTGCGGATGGGATCTGAGGTATGAGCTTTACTGAGGCTACTAGACTCCTGTCTGGAGCTCAGTGTGAGGTTTGGAGTGCTTCTCTGTCTACGGAGCTGCAGGCGTCGCAACGCTTCCTGTTTGATCTCCTCTGGACTTGTGATGCGACGGGCGGACAGTTCTTGCTCTTTACTTCTTTGTTTCAAAGAGGACAGCAGGCCCGCTCTAACTGCTACGTCCTGATCGCATGGATACGCCGGCGATGTCACATTACCAAGCACAGGTTGAGGTCGCAAGGGCTTGTGGGGCTCCGTCACACGCATGCTCTGGAGTCTAAGCTTGTCTCTGAGGCCTTTTCGAGCATTTCTGTTCATGCTCCTGTCCTCCACAGCAGGCAAGAGCCATTGAGGTAAGAGGGGTATGTCCTTCCTAATCACTTCTTGACGGCTATACAATGTCACACTGTCAGAGGAAGGCATCACGCCGTAGAGCTGTTGTCCCTGAGGAGGTCCATCATACCAATTGCTACTTGAAGTGCAGTGAAAAATGAACTCGCTGTCCACACTCCTGTAGGGATACATACTGGCATCAGATATAGTAGCCCAGTGCAGGTTTTCCAGGCTGCGGTAAAGCCGGGTGCCGCCTGCGTTCACACATCCTTGCGAGAAACGCATTGTTCTGTAGCCAGACTGAGTGTCAGGTGGTTTCAGGGGATACATACTGCTGGTAGAGCAGTACAGCCCCAGGTTGCTGAGCAAGCCATTGTTATTGTTGCAGCCTGGAGGATAGTGGTCCAGTGTTACACCTTGGGCGGGGAAGGGGGACACACCGTGATGAGGGAATGGGGAAAGTGGGGAGCTGAAGACGGACAGGTCCACGGACAAGTCCATGCTGCAGCCTGCAGGTGAGCCTGCCGGGGAGTTCTCACATTGTGGGGCTTTCACATCAGGCATGGCCACAAGAGGAGCTGCCCTGTTTCAGAGAGGAGCACAGGAGCCATCACCCTGCAGACATCAGGACACACACAGGAAAATTAGCATCATGACATTGGCTGCACTCTATATTTAACCTGTAGTACATTTATACTTTTATTCACCAACACCAAACACTTAGCAAATACAAGTCATTATAAATGTATTTTTATAGTAAATAGCACTATTTATTAGTACTAAGTCAACTGAAATTAGAAATATACCCATATAATATTTGGTTTGTCTCTTAAACTTGATCTGAGAACAGAAGCAAAGAAATCTGACCTACAAATGACCCAAAAATAATGCAGAATTTTATATATTTAGCATTAATATATTTACATATTTATATAGATTTATAAATAGATCTTTTTCATTTTATGCAATAAACTTCTCCAAATCATAAAACCTTTTAAAATCTATACTATTTTCAGATTTAAATTAGATTTTGAATCACAGATGAGACCTTTGGACATTTGGACTGTATATTTCTCAAATGTTTAAATATTTATTCATCTTGCCCATAGCTATGATCTTGCAGACTAGCTGTACAATTATGCGAATGATATTAAACCAAAGACAAAACCACAGCTTGGTAACCCAATAATGTACAGTTAAATAACCACTGCAGTGGCTAATTACAATGCTCATGATTGTATAATCTAATTTATATTCCAAAAATGTCTTCTTTGTATGAATCTAATGAGGGAGATTTTGTGTGCTACACCATTAGAAAAAGAAAAATCAGAGGAGACAGTAATGAAGAGAGCCACAACACTCGCCCTGGGCTCATATTCCACTAATCAGATGAGAACTAAAGATTAGCAAGGAGAGCTTCTCTTACTGTTATTAGTACAAATTGCCTGGCTTTGGGCCATACAAATATTCATTCATAATCTGAAACAGAAATCAGGGTCAAAGCAGAAGTTTCACAGAATTACTGCGAGCAGTAGATTCAGGACAGATTCATTTAAACGAACATCACTTCAGCTTTGAAGAACAACAATGGCATCGTGATGACATTTTTATGAAAAAAAGATAGATGGAAAACCATCATATCGGTTTCAAGCAACAAAAAGTGGGGGAAGCCTACCGTAACACATTCAGGTGTTCAATTAACATTTTGTCCGATTTTAATAAACCAGGACAATTAAAAGCACCAATATTATAAGGCTAATTTTGACGCTCTGTTTGAGAAATAAGCGAAACTCCCTATGTTTTCTCATAAACTGCACAATGGATCAGTAGGAAGGATTTATCATGGTGGGCGAACAGACTCACCATCACAATAGCACTGTTAGTGTTTGCTCTCGCCTGAGCCTCCAAACTGCTGACGTGCCAGTAAACAGTCAATTAGCATAAGGAGCTTGTATACTGAGCATGTGGTTCTGGATCAGTTCAAGCTGAGCTCACTGTGTCCTCTCTGTATGTGACAGACAGGCAGACTCACGCTTTTCTATTCAGGCTGAATTATTATGGACACGAGCAGACAGTCTCGCTGAGATACAGGCCTGACTCATAAGAACTCTGTATGGAGTCTGAACATGATGGATTCTACAGCAACCTATGAAGATACAATATCTCTAAAGATATGTGTATATTTTTTATAGCTCAGATATTTGTGTTTCAGGTATTTCTCCTAGTTTTTAGCAGAAATAAAAACCAATTGAGACAAATGGCTAGGACATACAGATTCTAGAGAGATATACCATTAATGTTCAGCCCTAATGGACAGATGTTTGAAACTTCTACATATTGAAATTTTGTACTGTGGATTCCAGACTTTAGTGTCTTGGCAAATGTGAGCACAGTTTGTCATTTCCAAGGGAGAAACATTTTTTTCATTGCAAAAAAAATAAGGAAAAAATAAATGTATCTAATGTATGTCTTTTGTTTTCTATGGGATACTTTCCTTGCATATCATCTGGGACAATGAGTTTAAACACCATCTGTAGCAACATTGAAAATTCAGTCCTTTAAAATGTTGCCTATGTAAGCTGATCAGATCCTTAAAATGGATTTTACTGTAGACTGTATGTATTTGTACAGCAAGACTACCCATGTATCTGGAGGTTAAAATCTGAAGTTAAGCGGTATGTTAATCATAAAGCTTTTAGTTACACAAACTTACCCCATTTTAATCAACGTTGTGTATGCACCTTTACTCCACTCCGCTTTAGGTCCCCATTCATAGGCTGTGAGTCAAGATATTGCGTCTCTTCTTTCTTTATAGGTAGACACACCATTCACAGTGCCAGACTGCCAATGCCTCAAGTACTGGCAACTACAAAAAATAGGAAAGAAATCAATAAGTTTCCAAGAATAATACAGATCGATTTCTGGAGTGAACAATGAGCCTGCAGTACTTTAGAATCTTGTCTGTCTCTAAAAGTGTTTGCTTGCATTGAGGTAATTTTGTTAATAAGATAAACAGATCTTACATTATTGTAGTTTACACACAAACAGTGCCCAGAGACAATCAACATGCCAAACAAACCCATAATTAGCTTGATTTCTCTAGACAAATTTTTATTAAAACCCTGCTCAGTTTTTCCTGCCTTCCAACAATTATGATCATAGCTAACGGTTCAAACAACATAGTTGTTAAGTTACATATACTAATAGATGCTTTTATCCAAAGTAACTTACAGTGTAAATTTGTATTAGTCTATGTATCACACTTTACCAATAACAAAATAAGATATACTGTATGTCGACTCTTCAAATGTCAGGTACATAGGTACATAGTCTGGTAAAGAGATTCACTTCAGAGCGCATAGACATTTATATCAAGCTTCGATGATTCATTGCTCTGCAAATCAAGGCCTTACATTTGATCTCCTTTGACCTCAGTATCAGCCAGAGACCTTTTGGGCAATCTTCAAGATGTGATAAAGGCATTTTCAGTCAGGAAGTCATCATCAGTCAAAAACACATTACTCGATTCCTGCCAGCCGCTAATCACAAGTGCAGCTTCTAGGGTTTGATATCTGTCAGTATATGGTTTAGCTGCTCTCTGAGATGAACCTAAGTAATATAACCCTGAGGACTTTTCTGCACTGTCTCAGCTGAACATGAGACAACAGCAAGCTTACAGTTACCCTTAATGTTACACAGCCCCAATGAAGGCTACTGTTTACACTACTGTTCTGTTTAAACTACAATCAGCAAACAGCATGTGTGTGTGTGTGTGTGTGTGTAACAATAGAGCTGTGAGTGATAATTGAATAGTGGAAACACACACACACACACACTGGCTATTCCTGAGAACATATACCTGTAAAGATGTGATAATAAACTCATAATCACGTTTTCTCTTTAAATTCCTAAAGTAAAAACCATAGAAGA